>APFE030919726.1:20680-38911 GCA_000404065.3 Pinus taeda | reverse complement strand
GTACGAACCAATGAGAGAAGGAGAGAGAAGAATATGAGTGTTGATGATGATGCCAAATGAGGTGAGAGGTCACTTATATTTATACAAGTCATTGAGGGTGAAGTGACACATCCATTGGGCTTTCTAAGCCTACATGATGATGTGGCCGACCTTGACAATTTGCACATGTGTGGGCATAAATTCAAAATCACACTTCTGCTTGTCCAAATGAGATGTTCTTTATATCAATTTTGGTCCTCTCGAAAAGAGGAATTTAATGCAATCATCATCTCCATCAAATGAGCTAACCCAAGGTGTAATTTGGCCCTAGTTGCCAATTTTAATAAAAGATCAATGAACAAATCAAGACATACAGGTTAGAAAAAGTGATATTTGGAAGTATGGTAGACAAGGAAAATAAAATTGATGTCTAGCCTAAGAAAATTGTGATGTGATCTGGGCGTCAATGGTGACAACCATGATTCAAATTCAATATTGAAATTCTATATGATGATATGAGTTATATAATAATTTGAGTTATGTGATGATCTGAGTTCCTCTGTAATGACAAACCAACGTTTGTGATCTTGTCCAAAGTTTTGAGATGACTCAGGTATGTCATCCAAGACTTCTCTCTGAACTTGCATATCTCTATGGAACCATAATGAGACTTAGACTATGGAAGCATTTGTACATAATCCAAATTCAAGTGATCCGAGCTCTCTTTATGTGGCATCCATAGTATTGTGAGCTCTTTAATTTGAGACTGTGGCATGATTCAAGTCCGAAGTTTTGAAGGGTTTGAAATCTATGTACTAGTTTGAGCTATGGAGAAAAGATCTGAGTCTTATTCTATGAAGTATGACCTATTGTTGGAGCCTATATGGCATCTAAATGGCATCAAAGTTATCTTTGTTATATATCACCTTGGTAGACCAAAAATTTAGCATTTAAGCTATCTTTGTGGCATCCAAGCTACAATAGTTCCGTTACATTTCTAAAGTATTGTTTTAAAGTCATTGAGTTCTATATGATGATCCATCTGAGCTCTTTGATCTATCTTTGATTTATCTCATCTATGCAAAGACAAGTGCAAGAACCAAGATTCGAGCTAAATTGATTTATGTTCAAGTTTGCACGAGAAGGGGAAAAGTGGTATAGAAAGGAAACAAGTTTGAGTCTAAGCATAGTCATGTGCTCATTATTATGGTGATTAATCAAGCTTTTATATCTCTGTGAAGTCCAAGACTATCCTATCTAGAATCTGAAGTATGTCATAATTGTAGACTATCCTCGATGATGGAGTTTGTTGGAAAAAGGGAACATTTTGCTCTCTATCTAAACCAAATAATCAAAATTTGCTCTATGTTGTCTCACTAAATGTCACAGCCTACCCTCATTACAAGGTATGAATTTTTTTGCTCTCAATAAGTCAAGATTCTTGTTGACAAGGATGAAAGTAAAGGTGTATCTCCATCAAGGTTGAGTAAGCATATTCACATGTTATGTAAGAAAATATTGACATGATCCTTAGATAAAATTCATCCTTTATGATACGTATGAATATTCCAAGTCATAAATTGATTGAAGGTTTTTAGATTTAAAAGACTCGCATAAATGTTGAACTTAAGGCTAATACCTTAATGATATATTGCTAACATTGTTGATGATTTTATTGAAGGGTTTCCAAATTTGAAGATAATGTAAGAATGAACGTTGAATATCTAGGGTTTCTAAGACCTTAGTCGATTCTTGAGAGATTTGAAGATTATATGGCATCTGAATGACCTAGGGTTTGGTAGACTGGAAGTTTTGACCAAACTCTAGAGTTTTGAACATTGATTTGTTCAAGGTTTGTAAATTCTAGGTAGGGTTCGGAGAAGAAAACCTAGGGCTTATGGACCAAACCCTAGAACTGATTCTTCCACTTGAAAGAAGAAACCCTAACTCCTTAATGATGTGGATGATGTGGACTCCTTGATGATGATAAGAACCCCTTGATGATGTGGACGAGGTCAACTCCTTGATGATGTGGATGAGATTAACTCTTTGATGAGTTGGACGAGGTTGACTGGACCCAAGAAAGCTAAGATCAAGAGGGAGTTGACACATTCTCAAGAGGTAAGTACTTTCTTGACCGTTTCTATTGTTGTTTCATTATGAGTCTCTTGTCTTTGTATACCTTGCTTGGTTGTATTTGTTCTTCCATGGCCTCCTAGTGAGGATTGCAGGTACATAATGAAGACTACCAAGGTGTGATAATCGTTGAAAATGGATGGAAAAACAAAGTGATAAGAAGACTCGTGATTGAATGAGCTCTAGAATCAGAGGGAGCAAACAAGATCAACCTGATTGAAGCATGTTTTGATCCATGATGTAAAGAAGTCAATTGTGACTTCTAATATGAAGATGGCTTGAAGTCTTGAAGATTAATGTTGAAGAAAAGTCTGTGACTTTTTAGCTACGTGTTGATTATGTGTTCCTAACAAGGACTGAGGTCCTCTTCGTCCAGTGTAAAAGGGAGCTCATTGAAGAATTGTAAGATTGAAAGTGTGACACAAGCCTGGTAAAATCTTTGTTGAGGTAGTGGCATGGACTGTGAGTCCATGGACACTTGCTTGAGGAATATTTGAAGAAGCTACAAGACTTTGTTGTTGATTTAATGAATCCCTCTAATTGATTCATTGAACTAAGAAAGAGCACTTCTAGGTGTTGTGTTGATCTGAATGATATGAATGTTCCTATTGCATTTAGCACATGTAGTTGATTTGCGAAGCAATTTGGCTTTAGAAGCTATTTGTTGGTTTGTTTGATCAAGTTCTAGAATCAACCATTATATATTGTGATAATCAAAGCTATGTGAAGCTTTCTGAGAAGCCGGTTTTCCATGACAGATCGAAGCACATTGAGATCAAGTATCATTACATCTGAAATATTGTTTAGAGGGGAGTTGTGAGGCTCAAATATGTCCCTACAAATGAGTAGGTTCTTGATATGTTGACAAAGTCGTTGTCCCGGATGAAGTTTGCTTATTTCAGAGAACAACTTGGAGTTGTTGAGAACCCCTCTCTAAATGAGAAGGAGCATTGATTGTACAATAACATATGATTGACAATATTCCTTAGGCTATGGCTAGGAGACCTATGGATTGGTCGGGAAGATTGTCACGCCAGGATGCCAGTGAGTCTAGTCAAGGAGCTTGGTTCTGAGGCTTAGAATGATCCCTTAGGTCAAGATGACTGAGAGACCAGTGTGGTCGGGGACACTAATTTTGTGATCTCTCCCTTAGGCAATTGTTGAGAGACCCAAGGATTGGTCGAGGAGATTGATCTCGAGTTCTCCCTTAGGTCGTGGATCGCGAGACTATATAGTCGGGGATTGAGGACTATATAATCGGGGATTGAGATATGGATTCCTTACTTAGGTCGTGGACCAAGAGACCTTGTTTATGGTCGAGGAGGTGTACCCTTTGCATGTGATTGGTTTGGCCTCACTGATTAATCCCATTGGTCACTTGGGCATTAACCTGGATGCCATAGGGTTGTGGTTTTTGGGATGTGTTGGATGCTATGTACCTTTCCTTGTGATGAGACTGATGATCTCTCAGTTAGGCAGTGACTGAGAGACCTATGGCTTGGTCGAGGAGATTGATCTTGATAGAGAAAGAGACTTGTACTTGTGATCTCTCCCTTAGGCTATGGCTAAGAGACATATGGATTGGTCGGAGAGATTGATCTTGAAAGAGATTGAAAAGTACCTCCCTGGCTAAGAGGGAGCGTTGGAATTTGAGTAGCCATGCTCAGTATTTTCATCATGAAGAAATTAAAAAATTCGAATTTGTTTTATGCCTCCCAAAATTACTCAAGTCAACCTCCTTTTCTTCAAGTCGATTGGGCCCCTTAGAGGCACCTATTTGACCCCCTTGAGAAGTCTATATATTGAAGAGCCCTCCTTCTCATTTGGGCATCAACTTATCTTCTGATGAGCTCTATTCCAGTGAAGAAAGGAAGGATGAAAGGGGCAAAAAATCCCAAGAGCCTTCGCATACATGTTTCTGGTCAAAAATTATCTTTGATGTTTTGTTTAGCTAGATGTATTGATGAATTGAACTCTCTCTCTCATAAGGAAAGATTTTTGGGTTTTCCCCTTGTGGGTTTTGCCTTGGCCTCAAGTCTAATTTCTGTGTCTCTCGTCTCATTGTTTAATGGTTATTTTCTACTGCTCGTTCATGTATATTGGTGGAAATTTTCTTCTATATAACTGCTTAATGATAATTGGATGTTATGATGTTAATTGATCATCAGAAGTAGTTATCTGTTGAAGAAAATTGTTCTAGCTTGTTTTCCCTGGAAAAATCAACACATCCCACTCCTGGATGTGCTCACGGTGGAATGATTCCAGCTCATCAATGTAAATCCCGAAGAGGCTCGGTGAGAGGGGGCACCCTTGTTTTACCCCAATGGTACTCTGGATAAAGTCAAAAAGGCCATATGCCATCCTGAGGTGACCCAAAACTAACATTTATAGTCTCATGGTGGCTACCAAAAGGGTCTCTGATATGTCAATGTCTTGAAGCCTCTAGAATAATGCCTCCCTAGGCACAGTATCATATGCTTTTTGAAAGTCAACAAAGCAATAGTAGACTTTCAAAGAGTAGTGAGCCTCCTCAATAATGGTTTGAAGTGTGAAGATGTGGTCAATCATCCTGTAACTTAGCTTGTCCTCTAGCTCTGAGATGACGTCTCTCCAGTTCCTCAAAAAGCCATTAATGTAAGACCATGGCGTAAACCTTAGAGAAGGTATGGCCCACCATGATAATCCTGTAGTTGTTTGGCTCACAACTACTCCCTAATTTGTGGATTAGATTGATAACATGTCATCACCAAGTAGGGGGGAAGTCAAAACAAACAACATATTGAATAGATTAGCAATATATGACTTAAGAGACTAAATTCCACGCTTCAAAAATTCTACTTGAAAACCTTCCTCATCCTCTGCTCTGTTAGTGCTCATAACTTTGATTTCTCTCTTGATATCACTTAAAGAAAAGATGACATGAGGAGGGGGAGAGGAAACATGTGTTAGGGGTTGTCAGGACTCCCAGAGATGTCATAAAGAGAGGTGGTATGGAAGAACATAGCCCGAGGGTCAAGGTTAGATGGGGTATCATGGTGTCTAAGAAAGATGGCATGCCAAAATGCTTTGGGAGAGTGGCAGAGGGTTGCACGAAGTTCACGTCTTCGCTGGGATGAAAATGCTTGTTTTTTACGGCGAAGAAGTTGACAGTAGGTGGTGTGCAGGAGAGTAGAGGATGGGGGTCATACATGAGAGTTATACAAAGCCACTTATGGAAGAATTTGCAATCATTGAACCAACGGTTCATCGAGCAGGATCCCAGGTAGGTTTATGGACATATTGACGTGTCAAATGGGGTAGGAATCGAATGCAAAGTCTCTAAGGGCTGTGGAGAGGGCCTCACACTTAGTTGTGGGTGTGTCCATCAATCTGAAGTGGGAAATCGGGGGAAGCAACTCCTTAAGGCAGGTGGTGTAGGAGATGGCCTAGTCTCGGTCAAAAAGGAAGGTGGTATGAGAGGGGGGGATGGGGGGGTAGGCTGGCAGGTGGAGGGAGGGTCAGTAGATGTAGACAAGGAGAAGACAAGGAGGGCATGGTCTGCTAAGCGGAGGCAGGATATGGAGAAGTATTGGATGTGTAGGAGGAAATCATGGTTGGTTAGAACATAATCCACCACACTGCACCGCCCCCCCAACTCTAGGGAAAGCAATTGAAGTCACCTGAACCTAGGTTCAAAACCAATAGACAATGGGATTCCCCTAGCTGCAAAAGATGCCTCCCATAACCTGTAAGGGGCTTGTTCCTATCCTATGACCACCTATGGAGATCTAATGACTCCGACTCTATTTCCTAGAGGCAGAGTGCATCCTCAACTCGATCATGGAGGGATGCCTAAAGGCTTCTAGTGCGAGCGTTGAAGTTGCCTAGAAGGCTGATCTCCCCAAGAGTGGAATAATTGGAGATTTCTGCATAAAGGGTCCCACTCAAACTCCCTATGAAACGCAAAGTGTGACAAGGCAGGGGAGCAAGTAGCAAACTGCAATGTAGTTGTCTCGAAGTAGGGAACTCTTCTAATGGACCCAAACCCACATATATCTAGCATGCTCGTCTGATGACATGATAAAAACCCAACCCTTAAGGGAGTCCCATACAAGACAAGCCCCCCCCCCCCCCCCCAAACCTCGAACACTATTGAATCGTGTCTCTTCCCTGCCTGACCATACCTAGTGGTACACCTAAAATGGTGGAGGTGTCCACATGGGACTTGCATGTGTCTCCTTGAGGAAAAGAAGGTCACATGATCCAATAGCATCAAGAAATGTACCTGGTGAAGACCAAAACATACCATTGCAATTCCAACAGCCAATGGAGATGGTGGGGCAGCTCCCCCTAAAGTGTCCCCCATCTGAATGAGACTTTCGTTTGACTTTTTCGTTTGGCCCAAGGCCTAGAGTATTCCAGGGGGACCAAATCACAAATGCTTTATAAACTGGACAAGAAAGGGTGAAAATCATCACATTAATTTAATAACTGGACAAGAAAGGGTGAAAATCATCACATTCATTCATTAAGGTTGCTAAAAATCAAAAGGCATGTTCATTCACACTCCCACAGGTCTTTCTGCCTGCATTTTCCCTGTAAAAGATGCAACTATTCTATGCACAAGAAGAATATCTTCAGTCTGCAGCTTTTCCCGTTTATTAAGTTCTAATTTCAAACAATTATGTGCACCAATTGTATACAAGACCTCTCAAGCTATATCAGGGTGAATCGTTACTGAAAGCTAAACCCGTGAACTTAACATCTTAAAATGAAAAGCTAAACTTAGGTGGCAAAAACAATGTTCCCTACTTTAATGTTACTACTACTTGCACAATTTACCTTCTGCTTGAACTTTGAAGTATTCCCCATGTTGTATCTACTGAACTCCCATATACCTGTTTCAGACTTCAATTTGTGTTTTTTTGTCCAGGAGCATACAAAAGATTAGACTTTTGTGTCACTGTCATGTCTTGCTTTTGTATACAAATCCAACCATGTAGTGGGAAGGCCCGGGATTAAAAGAAATGTGTGATTATATTGGAACTCCACCTGAGAGCCTAAATTCACCTAGGTATTAAAAGGGGTAAGACAACATGCTCATCATGCATCAGTAGTTTGGATCAAAGAGCTTTGAATAATCTCACCATTCGATTGGGAATCGGTCAGAATTCCAACTCTAACACTTGGAGGGCAATGGGAGTGGTATCAATACTAGGTACAAGTTAGAAAAGATGGATGCATGTTGGACAGTTTTGTGTCATCATCTTCTTGCCAATTCTCAATTTAACCAGAATTCTAGTCCAAACTTTTCCAAGCTTAGTACTAAATATTTAGAGAATTCCATTTTGACTGCTTTCAAAGATGTAATAGCAGCACAGGAAAAAAAAGAAGTATAAATGTTTGACAGATGCCAGTTAACCTAAATTACAACTTAGACTCCAGAATTTAGCTTCTTTTGCTGATAGATATTAAATGACCCCGCACAACATCCTAACCCTAAGCCTTAGTATGCAATGCAATCCATAAATTTGATTGAAGACAAAAGAAAAATTATTGGTTAACTTCTTCAACTTGACAAAAGCCATTAATAGATTTGAAGTACGAAGTCATTTGAAATGAAAAGGGCAGAGTATGAAACCAAGGAAAGCAATCCAAAAAACATATCTCATAGGAGATATGCAAGTATATCACTCCCTACGTTGTTTCTTTTCTTACTTTTCCCATTTTCCTTATTTTTTCAGGATGGTGTAATCTTTCTGGGTTCCTTCCCCTAGGCACTTCAAAAGATTGAAGCCTTGGTTAACTATTGTGACCTTAGACACTTGACAGTGGACCTTAGCAAAACTAAGGTTATAGTCTTCAATTGCTCCAACAGCTCTTTAGCAAATATCACCTATTCTTCAGAGGTGGCAAGAATTGGGTGACCGCCTTATATACATATTGAGATCTCAGTTCATGCACCCGAGATTCAATTTGAGACAGGGTTTCTTTCCTATGCATAGTAAAGGTTATGGATCCCTTTTGCAGTTGAAGTTGGACCCATGGTGCTCATCCAATGCACCTCAAGACTAATTTACAGATTGGTCTCCTGTTAATTTTAGTTAACAGTGGTATGTTCTATGCTTAGCAAAATTACTTCAATGTTCCTTAGCAGCCCAATAACAAATTCCAATAGCAATCACAATAATCACATTGACAGTAAAAGCAGATAGAACATGAAACAAAATGCAGAAGACAAGCCAAGACAAGAGGACACCAGATTTGGCGGATGCCAGAAAAAAAACCCTAATGTGGGAAAACCCTTTGATCAATTCTTCTTTTTATTATATCAAAACGTTCAACAGAGAGAGAGAGTACAAAATTTAAACTGACTTGCCAAATTCAAAGTCAAAACATCCCTGTCAAAATCTGCAGTCAAATCAGCCCTAACCAGAAAGTCAACGTTGGTCAAAGCAGTGATAGAATGTCCTCAAAATAGCTCGATCTTCCCGAATCTAATTCGGCCTGATCAGGAGGTCAAAGTCAACCCAAAACAGTCAGAATCTATGGTCAAACTTGGTCAAACTCTTGTCCTGAAATCTGTAGTCAACCTGTAATTTGGTCTACAGTCAAAGTGCTTAGAAAACCTCGATTTCTGTGCCCAAAGTTGCAACCCGCTAAGACAGAAATATTCCCAAAAAATCCAAGTCAAATGATGCCCAAAAGGTGTTGGTCAATGCTAGTCAAGCTACAGTCAACTCTGTAATTTCAGCCCTGTAATTCAGCGTCTGAAATTCATCCTTCTGATCCACACGTGTGAGAGAAAAGAATGCCCAATGTAGTAAGAACCAATGAGAGGAGGAGAGAGAATGTGTGAGTGATGGAGATGCCAAATGAGGTGAAAGGTCACTTGTATAAATACAAGTCATTGAGAGTGAAGTAACACATTCATTGGGCCTTATAAGCCTACATGATGATGTGGCCAACCTTGACAATTTGCACATGTGTGGGCATAAATTCAAAATCACACTTCTGCTTGTCCAAATGAGATGATCTTTATATAAATTTTGGCCCTCTCGAAAAGAGGAATTTAATGCAATCATCATCTCCATCGAATGAGTTGTCCTAAGGTTAAATTTGGCCCTAGTTGCTAATTTTAACACTCCCTCTCAGCTAGGGAGAATTCCACTTGCCAATCCATCCATTATCATCATCGACCATCCTACCAACATGCACCATCTCTGTCATCTCATCTATGCTCTGTTGAACCATGATGTAATAATGAAGAAGAATTGATTAGGAGTGAATCACAAAACCTTACCACTCTCCACTAACAAAAGTCGGTCAAGAGGTAGAACCTCAATTGATCCCAGATGAAGTTGTTGAACACCATGCATCCTAGACATAAGGAGTACGGCAGTACCGGATGCATCCATCGGTAGTGCTATGGTCCCTATCCACGTTTCCTAACTCATTGGCCAGATGAGAGGTACTTCCCATGAGTCCCAGACTACATGGGTAGGATGTATGCTAGGGCATCAGCAGGAGAAGGTGAACCACTCATCCTATGCATATGTCAATCGTAGGGGAAGGTGAACCACTCACCCTACACACATGTGTCATCATACATAGGGGAAGGTGTACCACTCGCCCTACACACATGTCAACCATCATGGGGTATCATAGGGGAAGGTGAACCACTCAGCCTGTACATAGCGCACCGATAGGGGAAGGTGAACCACTCACCCTATGGTCACTCATAACTCCAAGAAGTACCCCAAGCCCCCATGAGCTCCTAGAGCTCAATGTCCAACTCAAGCGAAACCCTCATAGAAGGGTCTTTCCACGACTCCAAGTATTTCTTGAAAAGCTAAGAATTTGACCTTCGCTAAGGGCATCATGAGGATGTCTACGACCTGCTCATCAGTCCTGATGTGTTGGAGCCTTATTGCTCCCCACTGTACTATATCCCGGATAAAGTGGTATTTGACATTAATGTGCTTGGAGCGATCGTGGAACACGGGATTCTCTGAAAGGCGAATCCCACTTTGGTTGTTGCAGAAGATTATGGTGGTATTCAGCACGTGCTCAAATAGCTCACTAAAGAGCTTCCTCAACCAAACAACTTCACAACAAGCCATTCTAGTGGCAATGTATTCAACATCGGCGATGCTTAAAGCAATCGATTTTTGCTTCTTACTCATCCAAGAAATTGAAGCAGACTCCAAGAAGAAGCAACATCCAGACATGCTTTTACGATCCACCACACTACCAGCCCAATCAACATCAGTGTATCCATGTAGCCTCAAATTCCCAGCAATGTATCTCAATCCATAGTTGATTGTGCCAAGGAGATATCTCAAGAGATTCTTAGCAGCAATCCAATGTATGTGATGAGGCTCGACTATAAATTGACTCGATGTATTCACAGCGAAGCATATGTCAAGACAGGAGTTTACCAAGAACATCAAGGCCCCCACAAGTTGTCTATATTCAGATGGTTTTGCCAATTTGGGCCCAGCAACACTTCCACATAGCTTCTTGCAGTTGAGTTCCATCGAAGTAGACACAAACTTGCAATCCACCATCCCACATCTCTCAAGCAACTTCACAATGTATTTTCCTTGAGAAAGGAAAATCTCACCTAGCTTTATCCAGACCTCCAGGCCTAGGAAGTAGTGCATCAGACCGAGGTCCTTCATCTCGAACTCGGAAGCCAACTCCCTCTTGCATTGATAAATGAGAGGGTATGCACCTGTCAGAAAGAGACCATCTACATAAAGGACCATAATGAGAGGCATGTCATTTTCAACCTTGAAATATAGGTTAGGATTAGCTTCGCTCCTTGTAAATCCCAGCTTCATAAGATAGCTATCAATCCCCTCATACCAAGCCCTAGATGAGAGGCATGTCATTTTCAACCTTGAAACATAGGTTAGGATCAACTTCGCTCCTTGTAAATCCCAGCTTCATAAGATAGCTATCAATCCTCTCATACCAAGCCCTGGGGGCTTGCTTCAACCCATAGAAGGCTTTCTTCAACTTGCACACATGTGTCCTTCGATCTTGTACTTCGAACCCCTCAGGTTGTTCTACATACACTTCCTCCTTAAGCGAGCCATCCAAGAAAGCAATCTCAACATCCATTTGGTCTAGGCTCCATCCTTGAGAAGCAACAAGGGCAATAATGGATCAGATAGTGGTATATCGGGAAACCGGTGCAAATATCTCATCATATTCCACTCCTTCCTTTTGAGAGAAGCCTCGAGCAACGAACCTAGCCTTGTATTTTTCAGCGCTCCCATTAGCTCCATGTTTGATTTTGAAAATCCATTTAGAAGTGACCACAGACTTGTCCTTGGGTCTAGGAACCATATCCCAGACATCATTCTTCATGATTGATTCGTACTCCACATTCATCGCATCCTTCCATACTTGGTGTTTCACGGCTTCTTTGAATGTACATGGCTCAAATTGAACAATAGTATTCATAGCAACTAAGTACCCTTGATAACTATTCGAATTCTTACTTTCATGAAATGTCCCTCTTGGAACAATATGTCTTTCAGAATCTTCGGAGAGTGTCTTTGAGCCACAAAGGTCTTTTCCTTGAGGTAGAGGGATCACCAAGAGGTGGATCAATGGTATCCATAGGGACGTCAACATCGGGGATCGGTTCAACTATCGGAGATTCATCCTACTTTCCTACAACATCATCATTGTCCTTCCTTGGGATAGGGATATCTTTGGCTTTCCCAAGGGCTGAATCTTCATCGAAAGTGACATCATGGCTAACTTCCACACCTCTTTGTCCAAGCACATAGATTCTATATGCCTTTGAATTTTCACTCTAGCCCACAAATATACCTTCCTTCCCAAATGCTTCCAACTTGTTTCTTTTCTCTTTAGGCACATGAAAATACACAAGACAACCAAATATTCTAAAATGAGAAACACCAGGTTTCTTACCAGTGAAAACTTCTTTGGGTGTCTTGAAATCCAGTGCTTGATGCAGGCTCCTATTTTGAACATACACAGTAGTGTTGGCAGCTTCTGTTGAAGTGTAACTAGGTTCGGTCTTCATAATGACATGTAATTGTGGCTTTTGTAAATGATGTAATGAAGAAAAATAAAATTATTATTGTAAGCGTTGCTTCATGGGTTTCATAAGCAAGTGATTTTATTTTAGTTAGCTCCCATTGAGAGCCTTAGGATTGGTCACTAAAAGTCAAAGAGTGTATGTCATGTATGAACAACCCTTCTAGGGGATACATCAATGTATATGAGTCTAAAAAATGTCTAGATAGCCCTCCAAAGACAAGCACTAACCATCGTCTTTAAGTCGGCCTCCAAATGAATAAATTAAACTCATGTCAACTCACAGTTAAAGGGACACATCACTTTGATAGATTTTGTCGGCTTATTTATGGAGACAAACTAATATATATGCACAGCTAGGCTCTTCGTATTTACACACAGACAGAACTCGCATATCTCTCTGAAGTTCGGATAGGAGTACAGTGAAGAAGCTTGCATGTCTCTCTCTGATTTCGGAGGACAATCACAGTAAATGATTCGGATGCCTCTCTGAGTTTTTCGGTGACAATGACAGTTAGAATTTCAGACATATCTCTGAGATTTCGGGTCACAATTGCAATGAGGCAATTCATATTACTTTTGAGGTTCAAATGACCAGTTTCGGAGGAAACTTCGGTCTCACACAGTTTGGTGAAGGCTACAATTCGGATCTTTCTGAAGTGAAAATAGAATCACAATTAAGAAGAGTTCAGATGTCCCTAAATTTGGTGACCAAGTCCAGAGATAAGTTCGGATAGGTGATGAAGGAGTAACAAAGAAGTTTAAGGGCTACCCACACGAACAGCAGTTTGGATTTCAAAGGGAAAGTCTCGGTGTCATAAGCAGAAGATCACAGATTAGTGATCTCGGTGATAATAATCAAATCTCAGTGGTGGCAATGTTTCAGTACTTAGAAGATCGAAAGGAAGATGAATCGAGATGTTGGAAGAAGAAGACTTGTGTCTTGGTCTTGGAGTGGCCAACAGGTCAAGGGTATTGGTCTTGGTATTCGTCAATTGGAATCTCTATAAGAAGAATTTGTGCAGGTTTCCTCTCAAAGAGTGAGAGGTTTTGGCCCTCGCTGATAGCCTTCTCACTGTGTCTCTTGTATATTTTATGTTCATGCATTGGTCATTGTTTGATGAAGAAGAACACTAATAATCTAAGAAGAAAAAGATTCTAATCTTAAGAAGCAAAAAGAATTCACAAGCAGTTACTAATGGAAGAGAAATCACATAATACTAATGCCCTAGATTTCTCAACATGGTATCAGAGCTAAGGTGTTGAAGTCAATAAGAGGCACTCAAGCAAGTTGACTCACGAGAATCAAGCTTCAAAGAAGGATCAAAGCAAGTCGAAGAACACCAAGTAAGAAATCAAGATCTACCAAAAACCCTAGATCGAAGAAATATACTCTAGCAAGAGTCTTGAAATTATCTTCAAGAAGGAAGCAGGAAGAAAGACCGAAACCCTAGAAGCACTTCAGAGATCATCACTCATACATCACCAAAGTGGAAGCTCTTCAAATCTAAGGAAGGTTAGATTGAAAGGCAATCTTCTCTCTATTGAAGCAAGGATCTCATTCGAAAAAACATCATCCTAAAGAAGGCAATCTTCCCTCACCGAAGTAAGAACCCTCTTAAAAGGATCATCTGAAGCAACAAGTTCATCATCAAGTTGAAGATCTATCTTCACAAGTAAGTACCTTTTTATTATAATCTAATCTAGTAAAAATGACTTCATGTTTCAAGGAGAACCATAAGCTGGTTGGGATATCAAAATTCCTTGCATGAAAAAGGAGGATAGACATAGTCCTCGAAGAAAGTGAAGTCATTGAACACATCAATGAAAAAGATCTCCTCTGAATTCATGGAAAGGGATTCTAATGAAAGGTCCCCTCATATAGCAATAGTGGAGACATCAAGATATGTCGATGATAAGCTCGTAAGAATATTCTCTGAAGATGCGATAAAGAAGATCACATGACTTAGATTTGATCTACACAAAATTGAAGGTATCAAAGAATGAAGGGATATCTTCATAAGATCTCAACTACGAGATCTGGGAAAGATGATGAGAAGATAATCATCATTAACTAATGAACAAGGTAACAAATGTCCATGGGGATAAGAAAGTTACCTCATTCAACAACTTGTGGTTTCTATGCAAGATAGAAGAAGACAAGTTGAGGGCATAAGTGTTGAAGGTTAAAGGACTCAAACATTTGTAGGAAGGAAAGGGAAGTTTGGAAAATTTTGAAAAGAAAGAAGAGCATAGCTGAGATTCAATGTTATGGATGTAAAATTATGGACATTATAGGAAAGATTGTCTTAAAGGGACAATATCAAATGAAGAGAAGAAGCCCATATAACCGAAGAACTGGAGGAAGTTGAAGAGAAGAAGTCCAAGAAAAGAGGAAGTAAGAGATCTCTACTTTGACTGAGATAGTCTCCCTCAAAAAAGGTCTCAACATAGCTTCTAAATCTTATGTTACAGGATATGGCTATAATAAATAATAAGATGCATAGTGGCATCATGGAAGCATTAGAAACAAGAGCTCCTAGGATATAGCTCTTGGGAAGCTCATCGCAAACTTAAGGAAAGGAAGAAGTCATCCAAGACAAGGCTCATTATACATCAAGTCAAAAAGGAAACATCTGTCGAATAGGGATACGCTAGATCCTTAAGATTCTCTAATGGAATCCTCATCGAAGGGTTCACCGATCTAGAGAGAAAGCAAGTATTTCATCAGGAACTCCAACTTGTGGAGTTCATGGGATGATGGTATGATGACATGAGAGATGAAGTAGATCAAGGGGTTAAAGATCTTTTCAATCAAGGAAGTTGTTGAAAGAAACGTAGATGACCTAAAGGTAAATGAGGTATGTATGCTTGTATTTAATATTATAATGTCATGTCGTATGGTTGCAGGTAACATGGATCACTATTTATATCTTGAGAAGCACAATCAAGGGAAAAGGATCTCCTCCTTTGAAAGGATGGAGGAAGGCATAAATCACACTAGATGAAATCAACATAATACGTCCTCATATGAAGTATGAGGTAGTTGACTACAATTAAGGAACTTTGATTGGAAGCTCCTGGTAATGGAATGTGTGAAGAAAGGAAGGAAGAGATCGTGAAATATGCAACCATGATAAAGCCAACCAACATCCAAAAGACCAAGAAGATTTGACTAGGAAATCTCCTGGAAAGATATGAAGACAATGATGGAAGTCTGAAAAAAATGGAGACTCTTAACAATGGATGTCTTTGGGAGATGTGTCAACATGCATGCAGAATGTTGATAACTACAGGAAGATGTCATGTTAAGAGATAATCACAAAGGTAATTTTGATTTAAGTGTTCATTTTGTATTTTTGAACTAATATCTAGATGGGCTTATGTAGGACTACCAAAGGGAAGATCTGTGGATTATTTCCAAGAAGACCATATAGAAGGATGTAAGATCCTTCCGAAAATATGGCATGAAGAATGCAGCGTGACATGAAGCAAAGCCAGATGGAAAAACTAATGAATCACTTTCTGATGAAAGGAATGAGGACATGACTGACTCATGAACGAAAGTGATGGATGGTCTGTGTCCTATGAAGAAGTCCCAAAAGATGAAGACTCCATAATGAAGAATAAATTCATGACATCAAAGGAAGGAACTCTTCAAGCAGCTGGTTATTCCATGATCTCCACATGAGGAGTTGTTGTAGGTCCCTAGTTAAGAGGGAGCCTGAAAAGAAGTTTCTTGCTTGGAAGAAACTTGGAAATTCCTAAGCCGAGAGGGAGCTTAGGTACATTCCTTTTGTAGGAATGAGTACATTCCTTTATTGGAATATGTCCTCCCTATATGAGAGGGAGAGATAGACACATCATTTTGGTCTTCACCTGGGAAGACAGAATGGAGGATTGGGTAATTATTTGGCATCTAATACTCTTTGAGGATGAGATAGTGCATCCAATAGAAGAGTAGGACCGATATTCTTTGAGGGTTGGGGAGTCCAAGATAAGAATAGTCCTCATGGAACACACCCTGAGTACCCGGGTAGGGGAAGTTTCGAGAGAGACAATGATGAGAGTGTTTATAAATCATTGGTCTCGCCAGCATTGAGCTCAAATCTTGTGGAGAGATGGAGTTGTTAGTCAAGGCCTTACTATGTGACAATGTTGGTTGATATGATGCTATACAAATGAGTTACCAATCCGAATTCTTCTTATGATAAATTCTTCAGATTGAGAATGACCAAGTACCATTATGAATACCTCCCTAGTTAAGAGGGAGTGTTGAAAAGTGTAACTAGGTTCAGTCTTCATAATGACATGTAATTGTGACTTTTGTAAATATGTAATGAAGAAAAATACAATTATTATTGTAAGCCTTGCTTCATGGGTTTCATGAGCAAGTGATTTTATTTTAGTTGGCTCCAATTGAGAGCCTTAGGATTGGTCATTAAAAGTCAAAGAGTCTATGTCATGTATGAAGAACCCATCTAGGGAATATATCAATGTATATGAGTCTACAAAATGTCTAGATAGCCCTCCAACGACAAGCACTAACCATCCTCCTCAAGTCGGCCTCCAAATGAATAAATTAAACTCATGTCAGCGCACAGTTAAAGGGACACATCCCTTCGATAGATCATGTTTGCTTATTTATGGAGACAAACTACTATATTTTTGACACCTAATCTTCTGGAATGTGAACAGTCATCAAGAAGATGAACTGATCAGTCACATTCATGTGTATATAACAATAGCTACCTAATGAAATATACGTATCAGTTTTTCTGGAGTTACTCCTAGCCTGACATGGTATCAGAGCACAGGTCCCAGGTTCTTTTTCTGGCGTGCCTTGTAACTCCTCTGTCCTCTGTCCACTGCCTTCTACCTGACATGTGTTAAGCTATCATGGTATGCACAGCAGAAGCATGGTGAACGTTTGATAAGGTTGTGTATTGAACGCTGGCTTCTGACATGGTATGAGGCTGCGAACGTTTAAACCCTTGATTTTTTGAAACGCATATGGTATTTGCGTTTTCATTTTTGGTGAATGCATATGGTATCTGACTGTAGTATGACTATGGTATATGACTGTGGTATGACATATTGTCTCCTTCCGCATTGTAACCTCGAATCAAGCATTTTTTAGTTCTGTAAGCGCACAATCCATTCCATAAGCGCACAATCTATACACTGAATCTGTATATTGTGGAGGTAAATCCACATCCACGCAAGAGTCTACTTTAACAAAACGCATTTTCGCAGATTCTACTGCTTTCAAACATTGCATCGAACCACTGAAAGCTGGTGTTCATTCGCCCTGTTTGACACACCAAAGCTGTCTGTTTGGTCAGCATAACTGTGGTATGATAGAAATATCATTGCTCATTGTTTTAATTTCAGTATTTGGCTGCAATCTATTGATGCGGCCTTGTACCACTGCATTGGAGGCCTGTATGATGTCATTTTAAGTTTGGTGGCCAACATTTAACGAGCTCATGGATTCTAGAAATGTTTGTGCAAATTTTAGGTTGCATATATTTCTGAATGGGCAGTGATGTCTGTTTTCGCAGATAGGTGTCTGAATTATTGTGTATCTTATCACGATGAACTGTACCAGGTGATAAGTTGTGTTTGCATTCGATTTATGCCTTAAGAGTTTAAGTGTTGGCGCAGCGGAAGAGTAAAGGGCAGCGTGTTGAAGCTTCGTAGTAAAGGGCAGCGTTTAACACAAAGCGCTCAACTGTTTATGTATATGATGTGATACATATTACAGCGTTTAAACAAAGCGTTCAATTGTTTATGCAGTGATATATATGTGGTGATATATGTTACAGTAGTAACATGTTATCAGCATTCGTCTCAGAATCATTTTTTTTAGCAACAAAAGTTTTTCTTTCCCTCCACAAAAGCACATTCTTTTTGCCATTAGAAGTATTATTCTATCAGCACAAGTTATTTTTTTTTTCACAGAATGCATTCAATCATATCCATGGTGGGAATAGTTCTCACTGGCAAGGAGAACTATCCTGATTGGTCCCGGATGATACAACACACCCTCATCTT
>APFE030919726.1:0-10334 GCA_000404065.3 Pinus taeda | reverse complement strand
TCAAATGGAAGTAAAAACTGCCTTCTTGAATGGAGATCTAAAAGAAAATGTTTTTATGTCCCAGCCTGAAGGATTTGCTGTGAAAGGACATGAACATAAAGTATGCAAACTTGTGAAGTCCTTGTATGTCCTCAAACAAGCACCACGAGCCTGGTATGAAAAGCTAACTGAGCATCTTCTGAAACTCAACTTCAATCATTTTGGTCTTGATGATGCAACTTTATTTGTCAAGAAAGTTGGAAAAACAGTTGTATATCTTGTGGTATATGTAGATGATCTTTTAATGACAGGGAAAAATGAAATTTATATTGCATCCATAAAGAAAGAATTAGGAAAAAGTTTTGAAATGACTGATTTGGGCTATGTTCATTACTATCTTGGCATTGAAGTAACCCAACATCCAAAATCCATATTTCTTTCTCAAAAGAAATACATTGGAGATTTGTTAAACAGAATTGGCATGACAGAGTGCAATCCTCTTTCTACTCCAATGGAACAAAACTTAAAGCTCACATCTATTGAAGGAAAGGAATTTGAGGATGCAACAAAGTACAGACAGCTTATAGGAAGTCTCATCTACTTCACTACTACCAGACCAGACATTTCATTTGCTGTTGGAATCCTCTCCAGGTTTATGCAAAAGCCTTGTGAGGGACATTGGTCTGCTGCAAAAAGAGTTCTAAGGTACTTGAAGGGAAATCAAGACCTTGGAATCAAGTATACACAGGTGGACGACTTCAGCTTGATTGGATACTCTGATTCAGACTTCGATGGAGACAAAGAAACTGGAGTATCTATTTCAGGATATGCTATGAGTCTAGGATCAGGAGTTGTCTCTTGGAGATCACGCAAACAATCAGTTCCAGCAGATTCCACAACAGAAGCAGAATACGTGGCAGCAGCTGAAGCAACAAAAGAAATTGTGTGGCTCAGAAAAATTCTTGAAGATTTTCAGGTGAAACAAGTACAATCAACTTCACTCATGATTGACAACACCTCTGCAATAAAGTTGGCCAAGAACCCAAAGTTTCATGATCGTACAAAGCATATCAATACTAAATATCATTTGATCCGACATCATGTTGAGGCCAAACAATCCATCTCCGCCATTGTTCCACAAATGAGCAAGTTGCAGACATCTTCACCAAAGCGCTTGGAAGAGAAAAGCTTGAAAGATTCAGAACGATGCTTGGACTCACCAACATCCCTTCAGATTAAGGGGGGGAATGTTGACACCTAATCTTCTGGAATGTGAACAATCATCAAGAAGATGAACTGATCAGTCACATTCATGTGTATATAACAATAGCTACCTAATGAAATATACGTATCAGTTTTTCTGGAGTTACTCCTGGCCTGACATATATATACACAGCTAGGATCTTCGTATTTACACACAGACAGAACTCGTGTATCTCTCTGAAGTTCGAATAAGAGTACAGTGAAGAAGCTCGCATGTCTCTCTGTGATTTCGGAGGACAATCACAATCAAAAATTCGGATGCCTCTTTGAGTTTTTCGGTTGACAATGACAATTAGAATTTCAGACATATCTCTGAGATTTCGGGTCACAATTGCAGTGAGGCAATTCAGATTAGTTTTGATATTCAAATGACCAGTCCAGGAGGAAACTTTGGTCTCACACAGTTTGGTTCAAGGTCCAGAACGAGTGGGTATCCCCCTTGTTGTAGACCTGATTTTCAGGGCTTCAACGCCTGCTAGTTCCAATTATGGAAGTGGGACCTACAAACCATATGTAAATTGACATCCCTTAAAGACTACAAATCATTCAAGAGCATACCAACCACATCAGGTGATCAATCCCTGAGCTGGAACTATTTTTCACTAGGTTTACTCCCCAACCGCACCCTTGACACATTGTGCATGTGGTCATGAGGCTCCAATCACACCCATAATCCTCCCTGCATGTGGCTATAACCCAAATTTCCCTGCTCAGTGCATGCGGTCGCGAGATCTATGCCAGTTCGGATCTTTTTGAAGTGCAAATAGAATCACAGTTAACAAGAGTTCAGATCTCTCTAAATTCGGTGACCAAGTGCAGAGATAAGTTTGGATAGGTGATGAAGGAGTAACAAAGAAGTTTAAGGGCTACCCACACAAACAATAGTTTGGATTTCAAAGGGAAAGTCTCGATGTCACAAGTAGAAGATCACAGATTAGTGATCTCGGTGATAATGATCAAATCTCAGTGGTGGCAATGTTTCAATACTAAGAAGATCGAAAGGAAGATGAATCGAGAAGTTGGAAGAAAAAGACTTGTGTCTTGGTCTTGGAGTGGCTAATAGGTCAAGGGTATTGATCTTGGTATTCGTCAATTGGAATCTCTATAAGAAGAATTTGTGCAGGTTTTTCTCTCAAAGAGTGAGAGGTTTTGGCCCTGGCTGATAGCCTACTTACTGTGTCTCCTGTCTATTTTATGTTCATGCATTGGTTACTGTTTGATGAAGAAAAACACTAATAATCTAAGAAGAAAAAGATTCTAATCTTAAGAACCAAAAAGAATTCACAAGCAGTTACTAATGGAACAGAAATCACCTGATGTTAATGTTGGCATTATGATGCATGTGTTGTACTTGATGGCAACCCACTCATAGAAGAACATCTCACTTAGTTATAACTAGATGAATCCTCAGAAGAGATATCAGATGTGATTGAATGCATGGGATGCAGGACAACTCAAAGGAATCAAATGATAGTTCTAAGTATGACAAGTTAGCTTTGCCATCAAGTCCAAAGGGGGAGATTGTTGGCATTATGAGACAAGTGTTGTCCTTGATGGCAAACCACACAGAAGACAGATCATAGTGCAGCAGGTCAGTAGCAAGGATTTGATGATCAGACTACAAGAATGAGGAGAAAATATATATACGCATGTTCACTTTGACGAAGCCGCGTATACACGCGGATTGGACGTTCCCAAGGCGCGTATGCGTATACACGCACTTTCATGCAAGGAAAAGCGCGTATATGTTGGAGAACTTACTTTTGGTCCGTGGTAGTTAGTCCTTGGTATTTGAACCTATGATTTTGGACCATAGTATCTCGTCAGATGTGTTGATCCCTAGTATTGGGTCCATGGTATTGATTTGTTATGGTTTTGGACCATGGTATTGTGAAAGGCCTAAGACTATAAAAGGAGAAGAAGATCATTAGGCAAGGGATGAAAAATTCTTGAATATCTGATGTTGTATGAGATCCAGTATGTAGGATATGGGTTATGATGCATTGCTTGATCTAAGCTAAGGAGGGATCTCACAAGTTGATGGAGAACAAGATCTAAGGATAAATCGGGATCAAATGGTTTGAAATGAACTATCTCTCTATGGTTGATTATGCTTGTTCTAGATCTGTATACTGACGCATGTAATGTTCTGAACTAGGTATAACTTAAGTTTGAAATAGCTGCAAGTTATGATTGAATATTTATAGATCTGTACGCGGGTTGGCTTTGGTAAAAGCGCGTATGTACGCGGGTTTGGTTTGTCCAAGTAGCGTATACCATTTAAGCTATGATGTTTGAAGTTACAGGTGGATCTGGTTGGTGATAAGTTCTGATGACAGTTTAATGGTGTCAGTATTCTGCATATCCTGCTTGATTGATTGTGTTTAGCTTCAGTATTGATGGATGGGAACTAATATTGGATCAGGATCATAATGACTCATATTTATGTGATCTGATGGACTAGATCTGGATGCTAACACATATATTTGTCTTGTATATGTAATAATCTGGATATGTCTGAAGTCAGGAAGTGCAGCGAAGTTATGAATGAGTGACTAATGTCATATACGCTGGTTCGCCTTGGTGAAGTTGCGTATACACGCCGGTTAGGCACTTCCAAGTAGCGTATGCACTTTAATACATGATTTTGATGATACAGTTGGTTCTGAAGATTGTTGCAGAGTTCAGTGTTCTGCTCTGTGTTCTGGTGACTGTTTTTCGGTGATTCAGTATTGGGTGATTCAAAGATTGATAATGCAAGTGTTGATTGATTGTGTGCTTCAATGATATTGATGGGTCTAGTATGAAAATTGGATGAAACGTGGCCTTCTGGATTATAGTGTTGTGCTTCAGTGTATCCAGTCTGAAAATTTATGAAACGTGGTACTTGGAGGAAGAAAGAGAAGGTTGTAGCCTTCGGTAGGTCGGCACCTACGTACTAGTACATCAGCTAGTACAAGAGCCAAGGGGGTGGTAGCTCCCTTCTAGTAGCAGCTGAAAAACAAGTAAAGGTTGGAGCATTTCAGCAGGTAGCAGCCTGCGTACTAGTAAATGGATCGGCTAGTACAAGAGCAAAGGGGGTTTGTAGCTCCCTTCCAGGAGAGTCTGGAGAACAAGAGAAGGTTGTAGCCTTCTGCAGGTAGAAGCCTGTGTACTGGTATAAGTCTGCACCAGTACAGAACTATTGTAAAAGGAATTTCTTATTAAAGAAGATTGAGACGACTTGCAGCAGGTGGTTTTCACCCACATTGGGTTTCCACCTTATATCATGGTGTTCATGTGTGCTTCTTGTGTGTGATGATCTGTTCTGTTTTACTGCTTCTGTTCACTGTTCATATGGTCAATGAAGTTCTGATGCATTATCTAAATATCAACATGTAATGGATTATCTGAATCATAAATAATCTGGATATACACTAGTTGCTTTAGACACAATCGCATATACACGCGGGTTCGCTTAACTGAAGTAGCATATATGTATCTAAGTATGAAAATGAAAAGGTTTTACTGATTTGATAATACTGATTCACCCCCCCTCTCAGTATTATTTCCAACAGTTAATGCCCTAGATTTCTCAACAGCTTCTCCCCATAGGAACTTTGGTAGACCTTGATCATGGAGCATGGCACGAGTGGCTTCCATGATTGTTCAATTCTTCCTTTCAGCAACACCATTTTGCTCAGGAGTGTATGAAACGGTTGTCTCCCTCTTAATGCCGGCCTCTCTGCAAAATTCATTGAAATCGTTTGATTCGTATTCGGTTCCACTGTCGGTCCTCAATATCTTGATCATCTTCCTTGTTTGATTTTCCACCAAGGTTTTGAAATAACGGAACCATTTGAACACTTCCACCTCCTTCTTCAAGGAATAGATCCATGTTTTGTGGGAGAAGTCACCCACAAAAATTACATAGTATAAGTATCCTCCTAGTGATGTTACGAGCAACAAACCAGATAGATCATAATGGACCAATTGAAGAATGTCGGTAGTTCAACTTTCACTTGAAGGGAATGGTCCCCTTGCAAGTTTCCCAGTTGCACAACCCAAACAAGCTCCTTCATGGTTCATGTTGAACTCAAGCATACCTGTGACCATCTTCCTTACCCCAGAAGGTGAGCAAATCTTCGGTGCCATAATTCATATTGAAGAGAAGTGTCGCAAGTCGAGGCTTCCAAAAGGACTTCCTCCAACTTGATAAAAACCATCAACCCTAAATTCAAGTGTAAAAGCTTCTTTAGGGTTTTTTTGCCAAATACGTACCTTTCCATCAATGAATGCTACCTTGAAGCCCTTATCTTCCATCGCAAAAATAGATACCAGGTTCTTCTTCAAATTGGGCACATACAACAAGTCTTGTAGATGAATGGTTTGACCTTAATTCAAGTGAAGAGTGACAGTACCTATTCCTTTCACGGGATAGGTGGCATTATCTCCAAGTATGATCTCCAAATTAATCTTCTTTCCAATCAAATATGAGAGGCCCTCTTTGTACCCAATGAAGTGCCTTGAGGCTCCATTATCAATCAACCAATGGTCCAACGTATTCAAAGAAGAGGCAGTAGATAAAGCGGAAATAAGATAAAAATCATTTTGTTTTTCTACAACATTACTTTCCTCATACCTAGAATTTCTTGATCTTTTGGGAGGTCGACCATTTCCATATCGAGCAGTTGGAGAATTCCTCTTTCCTTTATTGTTGAGCTTGTAGTTCCTTTGATTGCCATTGCCTTTGTAATTGTTGTGGTTGTTGTTGTCATCATCCCTTGGAGTATCCTTTTTGTGAGGACACTCTATAGCATAGTGGCCAAACCTGTTGCAATTGTAGCACCTTCCTTTTCTTCCTTCTTTGAATCCCTACTTAAATCCTTGACCTTGTTTCCTTGGACCAGCATTGTTCTTCCTCTTAGCATGAGCAGAGAAAGTAGTAGGATCATTTCCACTTGAAGGCTTATCTCTCTCCATCATCCTTGTTTCTTCTTGAGTGCATCTAAACAATAATTCATCGAAATCAGGAATCCTGTCATTGTTGAGGATGGTGGTGTTAAACACATCCCATGCTCTTGTAAGACCTCCAAGTGCAATGAGAGTAAGCTCCCTCTCAGCAACAACTTCTCCAATAGATAGAAGGTCATTCTTGATTTGTGTGATCCTCATGAAGTAGGATTGGATAGACTCCCCTTTGTCCATTTTGATGTCCTTCAACTTGTTCTTGACAAAGAGAATTTGATTTGCATTGTTCAATTTGAACATCCCAACCAACTTATCATACATCTCCTTAGATGTTTCTAAATCAAAAATATAAGCAACCAAATGCTTTTGAATAGAGTCTATAATGATTTTTTTAGCTTTGACCTCGCCTTTTTTGTATTTTGTCTTTGCAACAGCAGGTGCATTTGAAGGAGGCTCCACCACTCTTCCCTTCACATAGTCCATGGCATCATGCTCTTCCAAAGTCAAGTCCAAAGTCATCTTCCATGCATGATAGTCAAATTTGTCCTTGAGCTTATCCTCGAATTTGAAGTAAGATGTAGAAGCCATTGAAGCTAGACCAAGATTCTTGACTAACAGCATTCTTTAGTGATTGCTTTTCTCTCTCTTGCTTGGGCTTTGCCTTCACCTATGCTCTGATACCATGTTAATTTTAGTTAACTATGGTATGTTCTTTGTAGCACAATTATTTCAATGTTCCTTAGCAACCCAATAACAATTTCCAATTTCCAATAGCAATCACAATAATCACATTGACAGTAAAAGCAGATAGAACATGAAACAAAATGCAGAAGACAATCCAAGACAAGTGCACACCAAATTTGGTGGATGCCAGGGAAAAACCCCAATGTGGGCAAAACCCTTCGATCAATTCTTCTTATTATTATATCAAAATGTTCAACACAGAGAGAGAGTACAAAAGTCAAATTGACTTGCCAAATTTAAAGTCAAAACAACCCTGTCAAAATCTGCAGTCAGCTGCAGTCAAATCAGCCCTAACCAAAAGTCAACATTGGTCAAAGTAGCAATAGAATGTCCTCAAAACAACTCAATCTTCCCTAGTCTAATTTGGCCTGAACAAGAGGTCAAAGTCAGCCCAAAACAGTCACAGAATTTGTGGTCAAACTGTTGTCTTGAAATATGCAGTCAACCTGTAATTTGGTCTACGGTCAAAGTGCTCAGAAAACCTTGGTTTTTGTGCCAAAAGTTGCGGCTTGCTGAGACAGAAATATCCCCAAAAGATCGAAGTCAAATGATGCCCAGAAGGTGTTGGTCAATGCTGGTCAAACTGCAGCCAACTCTGTAATTTCGGCCCTGTAATTCAGCTTCTGAAATTCGTCCTTCTTGATCCACACGTGTGAGAGAGAAGAATGCCCAATGTAGTATGAACCAATGAGAGGAGAGAGAATGTGTGAGTGATGAAGATGCCAAATGAGGTGAAAGGTCACTTGTATTTATACAAGTCATTGAAGGTGAAGTGACACATCCATTGGGCTTTCTAAGCCTACATGATGATGTGGCCGACCTTGACAATTTGCACATGTGTGAGCATAAATTCAAAATCACACTTCTGCTTGCCCAAATGAGATGATCTTTATATCAATTTTGGTCCTCTCGAAAAGAGGAATTTAATGCAATCATCATCTCCATCAAATGAGTTGTCCTAAGGTGGAATTTGGCCCTAGTTTCCAACTTTTAACATCTCCTTTTGCCACAAGATGCGATCTTTTTGGGTGACTCAAATTTAGGAAAAGAGTGGTACCCTATCATGGCAATCTACTCCTTGGAGGAGCTTGCTTTTGCTTCTATAGGCCTCCCCCTTGAATGGTGACAACAATATTTTTCTAAGGCATTTTTGCTCCTCTAATCTATTGGCATTTTTATTAATCACCTCTTCCCTTAAGGTACTCTCTTGATGCTCCTAGTCACCTCTTTCCCTTCGAGGATTTGAACAACGTAATGAGGGAGGATATTTACAGACAATACATAAAGATCACCTAGATTACCCCTCCCAAGGAGCTCAATCCCAAGATGGCTTTCTATTTTGAAGATTGCATGGCACTAAGAGATGGCATTATTATTAGATCTGACTCCTTGAGTATACTCAAAAGTATTAGATGCATAGCCTTAAAATTCATTTAGGCTAGTTCAAAGTTTGTTCACATTAACTCTAGATTGTGATATATCATCACAACCCATTATCATAAAGGCTTCATCCATTTTGTCACTTCGAAGACATAGAACCAAAGAAGCACCTTACCTTTCATTGCCCTATGTACTATCTCATGGCTAACCAAACCTTGCTTCTTCACATCCAACACCTCTTGGTCTCCCCCCCTCCCTCTAGCTAATCTTTAATCATTACCTTCTCCTTCATGGTTCCTCCCTTCCCCCTCAACCTCACACCTTGTTCCACTTTGACACCTCACAGGTTATTATCCACTTTAATAAGACACCCCTCCACGCACACACCTTGACAATAATTGTTGGTTTTCAAAGTCTTTCTAATTGTTTCAACTAATGGTTATTCCTAATGATTGATTTGGCCCTCATGTCCTCTTTGGACACTCTACATCACTTCCTACCCTCTAAATAGGACCAAAACTATGTCATGAGGAAGGATATCTAGGTCACTTGGACCACCCCCCCACCCAATGAATTAGCCCTAAGATGGCATTTTACTTCAAGCATTTTGTGTTGCTAAGGGACGATCTTATCGTCAAACCAAAGCATACAAGCACACACTAGATGTGCACCCTGAAATTCCCCTTGGTCAATTCAAAGTAAGTTTCCATCAACTTTAGGGTGACAGAAATCATCACATTCCACACCCCAAGAGGACTTGCCAATGATGTCACTTACATGAGACTAAGTTAGAGAAGCACCTCATTTTCAAATGTCCCATCTATTACAAGATCAAAGAGTATTTTCACTACCTCTACCCAGGATTGAGAGGTTCCCTCTCCAAATTTTGCGACTACCTACACTACAGATTCATATCTCTTTCATAGGGGAGGTTTTAGGCCGCTACTAGGTCCTCCCTAGCTAATCCCATCAAGATGGTGACTTTCTTCTTTCATGTCATCATGTTCACCAATAGCAATAGACAATTAGGCAAGGCTCAAATCACCTTATACACTAAATCAATAAAACCTCAGACTTCTTCTCAACTCATGCCCAGATCAACTAACCTACATGAGACTTTTGCACAGCGCTGATTTGAGATCTTAGTATAGATCCCACTAAGCCAATAAACAAACTAGATCTAGAAGCTCTTAGGGTTGAATTCACTCTATACAAAACATTGTTCTCAAGGTCCACTCAAGCAACCAATCTTCCATCGCAGATTCTTCCCCTTGACCTTGGATGTTAGGAGCAATGGACCTCATCAATCCAAGGCTCACACTAGGACTTAACAACCAAGCCCCCTCAACCCCAGATATTCTCCATACAACAACATAGGCAATGCATTGGTCCAAGTCAAGAGCCATCCTCTCTATCTTCTCATCCCACTTCTCATCCCAACATACCTTAACAATTGCAATGTATGATCAACTTGGTTTTGATCTTGATTTTGTATCTCCAATTCTCGCATTTCAATTTACTAATCAGTGCACTCTTTCTCTGCTTTTAGTATAGCAGTGGCAAGAGTTGCTTTCACACTCCCACTATGTATTCAATTGGTTCTACTTTTGACTCCCATTAACAAAATTTGTGGTCACTTGTTGGACATTTATAAAATCGTCTCAATTTGATTCTTATTTCCTTTACAAAGAATTGAGTATCCAATGCAACTTTCTTTTCATACCCAAACCAAAGATGCCTCACTCCTTTCCTAGGGGAACTATAGGGATACAAGCGACAAATTTTGCAGGTTCCTGTTAGGATATTCCGACACATAGGAAATAGTTAAGTTCAACTTGGTCTAGTATAGAGTTAGGTATAGAGTTAGGTAAAGTGTGTTTCTTTACCGTTGTACATTTTGTAACTTACAATCCGACGGTCACGATATGTAGTGATCCGACGGTTCATTCTCTCCTCGGTATTACCGACACTTGATCCGTGGCTTGACACCCGATTAGTCCATGAATTCTATTTAAAGC
>APFE030919725.1:160292-177349 GCA_000404065.3 Pinus taeda | reverse complement strand
CCAACCTAACATAGGGTCCAAAACCAAAATTTTCTGGGGCACTGCCCCGGACCCCATAAAGTGGGGTTACGGGTGCCCCTCAAACCCCCTGTTAACTATGTGGAAAGAATATAACACAACCCAACAACATGAAGCTAGGTATCAAGGATTCTAAGCAGCATTTGGTACTCAAGTACCACATCATCCCTGACCCTTCAATCTTTGATGAGAAGAAGAGGAATTACACTTGGCTTGGGATTTAATGATCTTGCCTCTGAGGGGATCCAAAGTGGAAATACTTGGGAACCAAGCTTGTGGTCATGTGTATCATCTTCAAGTGCATCCATTGAAGCTTAATAGGGAAGGCATCACTTGGGCTAGGCAACCAAGGGGCCTTCACTGGAACTGTTAGCTGTTTCCAATTTCTGGGTAACTTTCCTCCTTTTAGTTGTCATTTTGTTTCACAATTGCTCTGTCAGAGAGTATTTTGGTTCTCCTATCAAGGTAGCAGTGTGCTTCTTATTTGTTATGTTTGTTTTCCTATCAAGGTAGCAGTGTGCTTCTTATTTGTTATGTTTGTTTTTTTTTAGGGTACTGGGAAGAGAGGTGTTATAGCTCTGATCTGGAAATATAATACAATTCAAATAAACCCAAGAATAACAAGATAGAAATAGATAAAAATGCTTCTCTTTATTGATCAAACACTTAAGGTAGGGCAACACCATACATTCGCTCCTTAAGGAAGGAGAACACTCCACAAGCCATATGCCTGTTCACAAAATAATCCTTGACATCTCTCAATGTGGAGTCTCTAGCCTCTATATAGGCCTCATACATACAATACCATGGGTCATTACCATTGTTCCCTCAATACTATCTATCTAATACCATGGGCCCATTACATTATTACGAACTACTTGTGGTCCCTTACATGATACGGGTTAACCATCTTATTTCTTACTATACCTATCCCATTATTACATTATTCCCTTGGGTACCTCCCTTTGTACCCCATATTATCCCCCCTAGGTATATAACATTCCACCTCCCTTAACATGTTTCGTCCTCGAAACATGGGAAGAACACAAATAATAAGATATACTCAAAGGAGTAGTCCACTGGTACCATGCATGTGCATCTAGCCATCCAAGAGAAAGGTGGACCCTCAATCTCGCTGGTGCCTCGCTCACTTGAGATGGAAGTTGACCATGGTAGCTCTTCTGTGTTGATGTGTAGTAGGTGGATCTTCGCTCCTTACTATCCGTCATGCAGGGGTTGTTGTCCTTGTAGCTAATTGGTTGCCATCTTGTTGGTTTTTTTCTTGCGGGGTGATGTGGGTGATGATATGTTGAAGTTTTAATCCATGGTGTCTTTCTCTTTAATTCACCCTTTATTGGAGCTTGATTGTTATCTGGTGCATGTTGTGGTGCTTGCTGTGGTGTCTTATCTTCCAATATTACTTCAACCACTGAGCCCTCATCTGATGTATCAGCACCTGTAACCTTTTCTGCTTTAGCCTCTGTTTGTGTTTGATTGTCAATCATCACTGGCTCATCATCTGATATGTCAGTCCCTAGAACATTTTATGCTTCAGCCTCCATGTACTCTACCTGTTTATTGATGGAAATATCCTGTAATGTAATTTTCTTCCTTTTATACCAGAGCTTCAAGAATTTCTTCCACACATCAATATTGATAGTACCTACAGATTCCATCCAAGGATATCCCAAAACAACATCCATATTATCCATATATGAAGTATAAAAATCACCATGCAACACATACGTATCCATAGAAATCTTCAAATCCTTATACACTTGAACATCCTCATTATCCACCTGTGTGTTTTCAATGTGTTTTGTTGGAACTTGCAACATTTTTGCCAAATTAACATTGATAAAATTATGCTTGCAACTAGGATTTATAGAAACAATGATCTTCTCCTTCTAAATCAATCCATGAACGTGCAATAAGGAGATACCAGCAAAAAATAACCCTTTAGGTTTCTTGGTTTCCTTCTTTCCTGTAAAAATAAAATCTTTGCTAGGTTGTGTGTCTGTCTGTGTGAGCTTAGTAAGAGGACCCACAAGATTAGATTTATGGTCAAAGTGGTCACAAAAAGATTTTGTGAACATCTGCCAAGTAGTTGTCCAGGGATGGCATTTTTTATGACACTGCCACCATTGCCATATTTCATGGTCCAAGTACATGATTCCCACACTAAGCTGAGTCGCATCATCCATGATGTAATTCAATCTGAAATATTTCTCCATTTGTGCTAGCCATCTAGTCGGATGAGAACCATCAAATTTATACACATCCCTCAAACTCTGATCTAGGCCCACCATCACACAAAAAATTTGGCGAAAATTTGAAATGGCCACAATTCCATCAATATTGCTCAGAATCCCTATTATGAACTATTTTCAGAAATGGAACAATCATTCTGCATCTTCCCATGTGGTAAGCATATAGATCTAGGCACTGAAATTTTAGATCCACGCTGCAACTGTCCCACTATCACAAAAAAAATATGAAAAAAGAGTTGATTTTAAATCAATGATATCTCCCTCATCCGAACTCCGATTTGACTGATTCTTTTTGAAATCAGGTATTTTTTCACAAAAAATCCAGATCTACAATTAGATTTTGCAGATTTTGTCCCAAAACATATAGATCTGAGCCACAAACTCGCTACCCTAAAAAAATGTCTGCAACACCACTGAATTTTAGATCAGCGATATCCCCTTCATCCGGACTCCAATTCGGCCGATTATTTTTTATTTATTTATTTTTTTTTTTAAATCGGGTATTTTTTCAAAAAGAATCCAGATTTGCAATTAGTTTTTGCAGATTTTGCCCCAAAACATACAGATCTGCGCCACAAACTTGCTGCCACGGAAGAATATCTGCAACACCACTGATTTTTAGATCAACGATATCTCCTTCATCCAGACTCCGATTCGACCGATTTTTTTTTTAATCGGGTATTTTTTCACAAAGAATCCAGATCTATAATTATATTTTGCAAATTTTGCCACAAAATGTACAGATCTACGCCGCAAATTCGTTGCCCCGAAAAAATGTTTGTAATACCACTGATTTTTAGATCAGCGATATCTCCTTCATCCGGACTCCGATTCGGCCGATTTTTTTTTGAAATCGGGTATTTTTTCACAAAGAATCTAGATCTACAATTAGATTTTGCAGATTTTTCTCCAAAACATATAGATCAGATCTAAAAACTCGCCACCCCAGAAATCCTGCAAAAAATTAAAAAAATTCTCCACTTTGGCCCAAGAAAGTGCTCTGATACTACTTGTTATAGCTCTGATATGGAAATATAAGACAATGCAAATAAACCCAAGAATAAAAAGATAGAAATAGATAGAAATGCTTCTCTTTATTGATCAAACCCTTAAGGTAGGGAAACACCATACATTCAGTCCTTAAGGAAGGAGAACACTCCACAAGCCATATGCCTGTTCACACAATAATCCTTGACATCTCTCAATGTGGAGTCTCTAGCCTCTATATAGGCCTCATACATACAATACCATGGGTCATTACTATTGTTCCCTCAATACCATCTATCTAATACAATGGGCCCATTACATTATCACTAACTACTTGTGGTCCCTTACATGATATGGGTTAACCACCTTATTTATTACTATGGCCCATCCATTATTACATTATTCCCTTGGGTACCTCCCTTTGTACCCCATATTATCCCCCCCGGGTATATAACAAGAGGGATAAATACTTCTGGTGTAGTGTGTCCAAAGTTTATGGGTAAAGATTCCAGGATTTCCAACTCTGGTTATGCATTTTTCATTGTGTCCCCCCAGCTGTTTCTTAACTATGCCCTTCCATCTAGGTGGGGTTTTATCAATACATAGTTTTAGGTGGTATGGATTAACAGATATTAGCATCTTTTTTTTCTCTTTTGAACACTTCAATTCCTTGGGGACCAACGAGATTTCTCAGTTGGGTGTGGGTGGCCATTGTTTTAGCATTGGAAAATGCATAAAGGGAGGGAAAAACCCAAGAAAACCCTCTCCTCCTATCTCTAGTGTTATCTCAGCTTCAGTCTTGGGATCACCAGCTAGGGGTGGAACAATTGGAAGAACTGGAACACGGGGTGTTGGACACTTGTTTGCTATAGTCATAGTGCAACCGTGTTGTAAAAATAAGACCAAAATTTAAAATATACCAATGCCATGATTTAATATAAAAACTTGATTTAAAATAAAAAACCAATTCTCACATTAAACTATCGTTACAAAGAATGATGATTATACACTAACTCAAAATCTTTAGAAGTGATGTTGGTGTAAATCGTCTTCTCCGAATTCAACGCATGAAAGCTAGAGAGATTAAGAATAAATATAAATTGTTTATTCACTTACAATGTGGCCCAGTGATATTTATCATTGTACCGTAATGGATTTTCATGTATAATATATATTTTATCAAAATCGTTCTAGAATTAAGGAAATCGATTCATATATATATATTTTTGAAATTTTATTTTATTTTATTTATCAAATAAAATATTTAAAATGTTTTAATATTTTTATTATTTCAACTATATACATGTATATTTACTTTTTTAGTTTATAAATTTTTTTTTTAAATTTCGAAATCTTATTAAATAAAATATCATAAATTAATAACACATTTGTAACACATAATACATCAGTACATGTACATATTAATAGAAAGTTAACAAACTTTAATTACCTTAAGGTTTTACCATATATCACATATATAAAAGTCCAAACATAAATCAATACCTATTGTGCATTTAATGATTCAATCCTTAATATCCAATTTGTATATACCTCGAATTGTTAACCCAATTACCATGCTTCTTGACTTACGTTGTAATGCCATTTTAATGGGATGGTAAAATTTGATGGTACCCACCTGACACCTGCTATTCTTACATTCAATGAGATGGGCTCGACACCAGAAGGGTCTAGCACTTGGACACACCTGGCAAAATCTACACCTTTGTATTTGGGCATGGCGATCCAACGGCCCCCAATGCTCAAGGTTTAGTGCCGTAACCAATTTCTCGGTGTCTCACCGCTTGAAGATTCATTTTGCATTATGAATTGTTTTGAAGCTCGACTTTGCAAGCGGGCTAAGGGTTTGTTGCAGTAAAGAGGGTATCAATTTAACATCCTTGTTCTGATGGAGCATGGCATTAAACTTCACCTAGTAGGTAACCCACAACCTTTCTCTATTTCTTGATATGTATACCTTCTAACAATCTTCAATTCTCTTGCAGAATGTGTTCCTCTGCTCCTATGGTTCACTGTGTAGGGCGTTCGAGATTCTGTTGGTTTTCCTGTCCAAAAGAGGATGATGCTGGAGGCCAACGGGTTTGAGGAGGTAACATTCATCCTGACAGGGTCTGTTGTTGGGTTGTTTTCTTTTCACCCGATTCGAGCTACTAATACATATTGCAGGGGTTTCTGGTACAGGAAGCCTTCGATGTTCTAGGGTTACCCTGTCTCAGGTAATAGTGAGGGCCTTGAGAGTATTACATACATTCATAGTTAAGAGTTTTTCTGTTATTATGCTTAACTCATGCTTCATGCATCTACAGGTAACGTGTTTGGAAAAAGCCCTTCTCATATAGTTTTGCTAGATTTGGTTGAGTCCCCCTTACTTGGGGTTATTGTCTTCTGATTTCCAGATTGGTCTTACTACCAAACTTCATGGTGAACTGTCATGCGTGACTGTTTTCATAAATAAAGTGGCTATGCTTGTATTCACCCTACCGCATGGTTTTTGGGTTTCTTTGGATAGAGAAGTACCACTAAGTCGAGACTCAGGACAACCTTAGACTAGCTTTTTTTTATTTTGAATGGACAAGGGCTTTGTTAACGGTCGTTGAATGATTCCAAACAAGAATGTGCCATGGCATGAACCTTTGTAATTCAAGCTTCACTGAGGGTTTGATCTTTTTGTTTATTTTTTTCCAAAAAGGTTTGGAGTTTGTATGTAAATATAATGTTTATAATTTGGAGCTCTTTTAACTTGGTTCAACTTCTGAAATCAAAGCTTGTTATCCTTTGTTTCACTGGATTCTATCAAGCTTGATTATAACTTTACTATTTCTATTGCTTAAAGGATGAATATATTATGGACTGTGTGAACTCACGGTTTTCCTTCTGGAATAAACCGAGAGTTATGTCGAGTCCTTGTGATTGATAATGATCTTTTCTTTTTATGGTCAATGATTAGATATTAACTGTTTCTACATGTGAAGTTTTTGCTTCTCTATTTACAATTATCAAAAAGGGATTATGCTAGTGTATTGTTCAGGTTAATTACATATTTTTAAAAGGTGTAAGGCCTACTGAGGATTCGTGCATGTATAAGATAATAACATTGCTCTGCATTAGCATTTATGCTATTCTTGGTTAACATATTGAATATTTCAAATGTATCATGCACAGTTCTTGGTTTAGAAATTTTATCATAGAAAATACTTTTCATTTCTCTGTGTCGTGGAGTATTTTCCTAATTTTTTTACACATCTTATTCTTTACTTTCATGTATAAGTTTATTCTATTTTCATACCAGTGATAAATCTGTAGACATCCAACTATTACTAATTTAAGACATATAAAATAAGAAATATTCAACTAGCAAGAAGTCCCTAGAGTTATCTGTCCATCACTGCGGAATCCTTTTCTTTAAAAACTACTAAATAAAGAGTGTGTTTACTTATATGTTCTCTGCTTGATAAATACGTAAATTATTTCCGTTTTTAGGAAGGTCTCTCCACCCAACCACGTGTCTGGAAATTATGTCCAAACTCTCCCCTGAGCTCTTCCTTCTCCCGATAGTAGAATAAGTCTATTACAGTCACATATCTTGGGCACCAAGACCCACAATCCAGCCTCAAGTCACATACCTTTCAAACTGTACTCAACAATTTTTTTCCCACTAGTTTATTTCACTTAGCTTAAGGAAATTTGGGTAGAATGTTTTTTGCTCCCTTTCCCATCTGCTCAATTTCTTCCAACCCCTAGGCCTTTCTTCCCTTCCTTTTTTGAGGAAGCGAATGAGAAATTGTTTTTAACTGTCTCAGGAGGTTAACAACTATTTCTTTCAGTTCTTGTCAAAATACTTTAACTCTTAATTATTCATTAATCAAGTAACAAAATATGTCTTGGCCTCTTAGCCTTAGTTCTTTAACATTCTATGTCAAACAAAGTAAAATCTAAAGTAATAAGTAAAACTTGGTAACCAAAGTGAATGTTCATGCAGCGTGGGGTGTTACATCTTCCCCCCTTGTGAAGAACACCTTCCTTGGTGTTCTTTTCTATTAAGAAAATAGTGTCAGATAAGCTTTATGCATAAATTCATCTTCTTCCTAGGTAGCCTTTTCTGGGCCAAAGTGCTTCCACTGCACTTGAACTTGGGTGATAGCTCATTTATGCAAGTTGGTTTCTCTCCGATCGATAATACAAAGAGGTTCTACTAGAAACTCTCCTTTCGGTTCGACCTGCATATTTTACAATATATTGTAATAAACCTTTCAAAACAACAAATTATATGTTATTTATTCTATAAATTATTACCTGTATATTTTCATAGTTAATTATATGTTGAGGCTTGTACGCATATTTTTTAACAAGGAGACATGGAAAACATTGTGGACCCAGATATGGCCTGGTAATGCAAGTTTGTATGCTACAGGTCCAATATGTTCCAAGACTTGAAATGGTCCATAGTATTGGAGTGCTAAGTTAGCACAACCCTTCCATTGTAAAGTGATTTTTCGAGGCTTTACTCTCAAGTACACATGATCCCCCAACTAGAATTCCTTATATGATCTTTTTTTGTATGCATAAACCTCTTGTCTATTCTCGGCAGCTTTTAAATTTTGACGGACCTTTTTAACCCTCTTCCATTTCGGCTAACATGTCAAGACCCAATGTTAGTCTGTTGACAGGACTATTCCAATATATGGGCACCCTTCACTTCATTTCATACATCACCTCAAAGAGGCTCATGCCCAGTGATTCATGGTATCCATTATTATAAGAAAACTCCACTAGGTGGAGGTAGTCTTCCCATTTATGTGACTGTTGCATCAAAAACATTCTTAACATATCCTCCATAATTTGATTCACTCGTTTTGTTTGGCCATCCATCTGTGGATGGTAAGCGGTACTAAATTGAATCTGGATACCTAACCCACAGAAGAGTGTTTTCCAAAATGTGGATGTAAATTTTACATCCCTATCAAAAATTACCACCTTTGGTATTCCGTGCAGTCAGAAAATTTCTCTCATAAATATGTCTCTGATTTCCACAGTTTTGTAATTGTACTTTATGGGTATGAAATGAGCATTTTTTCTTAGCTTGTCCACCACCACCATAATTGATTTGTGCTTCTTCTTAGTGCGAGGTAAACCGATGATGAAATCTAGAGTGATTGTCTCCCATTTCCACTCAAGAATGGGAAATGGTTGCAATAGTCCAACGGGGTGCTGATGCTTCACCTTCACTAGCTGGCACTCTAAACGTTTGGATAGGTACTCACTGACATATTTCTTTAAACCCAGTGAAAAATATTTTTTTTTTATGACAAAAAGTAGTTTCTAGTACCCAGGGTGGGCAGCATGAGGTTTCTTATGAAATTCATCCAATATCAATTGTTTGACATAATTTTGATTAGGAACATATATTCGGTTTTTGAAGGTTAACATTTTATCTAGATTTATATCATAATTAGATTGTTCCCCCTTCTCTTGAGCTTCAAATGCTTGCTGCCAAAGGAAGGTATACTCTGGGTCCTTAAGAGATGCTTCCTTAATTATATTAGGGAGGTTAGATCGTACTTGCTCATTTGAACTTCATAGATACAATGTAATTTTATGCTTAATGCATCGGCTACTTGATTTTATTTCCCCTTAAGGTTTCATTTCAAAGTCGAATTCGCTAAAAAATGTTGTCCATCTGGCTTGCTGAGCATTTAAGCTGGATTGGTTAAAGAAATTTGTAAGGCTTCTATGATCTGTTAATAACAAAAATTTATTTCCTAATAGGTAGTATCACCACATTTTAAGTGCATGCACTACTGCTTTCAATTCAAGATTGTATGCAGAATATCGTTGCTCATATTCTTTCAGTTTGTGTGATTCATAGGCTATAACCTTCCCTTACTGTGTCAATACTTTTCCAACACATTCCTTACCTGCATTTGTGCAAACCACGAAATATTTTTTTGGTTCTGCTACTTTTAGTACAAATGCAGTAGTAAGTAATTGTTTTAATCATTCAAAGCTTTGCTAACATTCAACTGTCCATTGGAAAGTGCGTCCCTTTTTCTATAATGAGGTCATAGGAAAAGAGATTTTCTAAAATCCTTTAATGAACCGACAGTAGTAACCGACTAAGCCCAAGAATGATCTAATATTGACACCATTATTTGGGGTGGTCCATTCCATAATAGTTTTAATCTTTTTCGTATCCACCATTGTTCCCTCTGCTGATATAACATGACCCAGATATTGTATTTGGACTTTGAAAAAGTCACACTTTCTATACTTAGTGTATAACTGATTGTCCTGCAGAGTCTGCAACACTATCCTCAAATGATTTTCATGCTCCTCCTGATTCTTAGAGTAAATTAATATGTCATTAATAAAAACCAGTACAAACTTATCTAAATATGGCTAAAAAATACCATGCATCAGGCTCATAGAAGTAGTTGGGGAACTTGTAAGGCCGAATGGAAATACCACGAATTCTTAATGACAATAACAAGTTTGAAATGCAATTTTACAAATATCTTCTTCCATTATCCTTATCTGGTGGTAGCCAGACCTTAGATCAATTTTTGAGAACACACTACCTCCCTGCACTTGATCAAATAAATCATCAATACGTGGTAAAGGGTATTTACTTTTTATAGTCAGTTGATTCAGCTTACAATAATCAATGCATAGCCTCAAGGTTCCGTCCTTCTTCTGTACAAACAGTACGAGGGATCCCCAAGGGGACACACTATGGCGAATGTAACATTTATCTAGAAGTTCCTGAAGCTGTATTTTGAGTTCTGTTAACTCATGGATGCTCATGCGATAAGGAGCTCTAGAAACAGAAGTTGCACCAAGGATCAATTCAATTGTGAAATCAATATCATGCTTAGGTGGCAATCCAGGAATGGATTTAGGAAACACATCAACAAAATCTTGAATGACAAGAATATTTTCAAAGGAAGTCATTTTACTCTTGGAATTTGTGTATCCTACTTGGACAACATAAATCTGACAACCCTTCCTAATGCATTTTCCGAGATGGCTAGGAGTAATAGGATGTAACTTGATATTTTTCTTGATTCCTTGTATTTCCTTTCTTTATCCCAAGTCAATGAGATAATTTACATATTTCTCCTTACAATCAACTAGGGACCAACGTCCTTCCAACCAATCCATCCCTATTAGTACATCGTATGAACCCAAAGGGAGTATATTAAGATCAACATAACTTGGTTGTCCTGAAATCGTTACAAGACAACGTTCTTTTTTTGAATTTACCCTTGTCTTTGCCCCTGTGGCTAATTGAACTAACCAAGGTTTTTGAAACGTACTGTTTTGTAGCTGACATTTCTCTAGCACTTTAGGACTAACATAGATTAGGCTAGCACCCGGATCAAATAAAATAGAGACAGGTTGATTAGTGATCATACCTTCACGCTCAATCATGGTGGGTTGGTACTCTTCTTGATGGTTGTCCAGAGCAGCATTAATTCTGGGCATACTCCTTGCCACTTCCCCAATTGTGGAAGATTCTTGCATATTCAAAAATTGTTCTGTTCTGGCCCTGTGCAGGAAATTTTTGTATTAATGGGGTTCTCCACATCCCCAACATTGTAGAGGTTCTTTTGGCTACTAATCATTAGCAAGTTTATTAACCCCCTCCGACTGTCTATTCTCAGTGTAGGCTGGAACCTTTGACTGGTTCCTTTCTGGAAATTTATTGAAGGGTCTTTGCTGTATATTCCTTCATTAGTAGTCTTTGTCTGTCTTCTTGGGGGTAATGCCCCCCCCCCCTCCTGCCTAATCCTCCTTTAGATCCCTCACTGTTTTGTTTCATTTGCTGATAACAAATACATGCTTTTCGCATCACATCATCCATTGTTCTTGGGTAATCAAATTCCAGCTTTCCCTTCATAAACTTGGGTAGACTACTAATAAATCGCTAAATCTTGGCCTTTTCTTCCTGCATATATGGTACATATTGTAATAGGGAAGTAAATCGTTTCACATATTCATCCATGGTCAAGGTTCCCAACCTTAAATCATGGAACTCCTTTGATTTTTCATCATAATAACGCTTATTTAAATATTTATCCTTGAAATGCTTCTGAAATTCTTTCCATGTAACTTTCTCTTCGTCATTTTTTCTCATAGTTTTTATTTCCTCCCACCAAAGAGTAGCCTTACCCCTTAATTGATAAACTGCTAACCGTGCCTTAAGTTTATCAGTGTAGTCATAAATATGCAAGTATTTTCTCATGTCAATTAGCCATGCTTCAGCTGCTTCTTCAGACTCTCCTTCAAAGACTGACGTTTTAATCTTTTTGAATTCCCCTTGTAATTCCAATTTCTGTCTTTTTGTCTTCTGTTGGTCGGAAACATTACCTGAACGTTCCTCTTCGTCTTCTCCATGTCCTTCTGCTAACTTTACATTATCTTCTCCATGATGGACGTTGGGGTTTTCTCCTTATCCTTTGCACAGGGATCTGGTCCCTGTTGATTCTGTTGGTCGGATAGAATTTTGAGGATTCTCTCTTGTTCTTGCCACAATCGTTCATTATCTGTCCTCAAGTTTGTCATCTCAGCATGTAATTGTTGAACAATTTTGAGTAGAGTAGCATTGGCTTGTTGAGATTCTTCTCCCAGTTGTATCCATATGTCCAAGTTGGCCTCTACATAAGTTGCCTCTAGCCGGTTTGATGGTCTAGGACTCCTCTGCATTTATGCTCTTTTGGTGTTGATCTCTGTGTTCACATTCACATTTAATTAGTCGCTTATTACATTAATATTTTTTGTTTGTTTTATATATACACACACACACACATATCCCAGAAGTCTCAGTGTGTGAACCTGAGGCTCTGGTACCATTTGTAATACACAATCAGTAATGTACATATTAATAAAAAAAATTAACTTTGTTTACCTTAAGGTTATATATATATATAAATATATAATATATAATAATATATATAGAATAAATATATATATATTCCCAAAAGTCTCAATGTGTGAACCTTAGGTTCTACGCCATTTGTAACACATAACACGTCAATACATGTACATATTAATAAAAAATTAACAAACTTTACTTATCTTAAGGTTTTACCATATATCACATATATAAAAGTATGAACATAAATCAATACCTACTGTGCATTTAATGATTCAATCTTTAATATCCAATTTGTATAAACCTCTAATTGTTAACCCACTTGGCATGCTTCTTGACTTACGCTGTAATGCCATTTTAATGGGATGGATAAACTCGATCGTACCCATCTAACACCTACTATTCTGACATTCAATGAGATGGACCCGACACCAGAAGGGTCTGGCATCTATAAACACTTGGAGAAATCTACACCTTTGGATTTGGGTATGGCGATCCAACGAACCCCAATGCTCAGGGTTTAGTGCTGTAACTACTTTCTTGGTGTCTTGCCGCTTGAGGATTCATTTCATGTTATGCATTGTTCCGAAGCTCGGCTCTGCAAGGAGGCTAAGGATTTGTTGTAGCAGAGAGGGTATCATCTGTCATCCTTGCTCCGATGGAGCATGGCATTAAAATTATCATAGAAGGTAACCCACAACCTTTCTCTATTTCTTGATATGTATACCTTCTAACAGTCTTCGATTCTATTGCAAAATGTGTTCCTCTTCTCATCCGGTTCACTGTGCAGGGCATTTGAGATTCTGTTGGTCTGCCTGTCCAAAAGAGGATGACATTGGAGGCCAATGGGTTCGAGGAGGTAACATTCATCCTGACAGGGTATGCTATCGGGTTGTTTTCTTTTCACTCGATCTGAGCTACTAATACATGTTGCAGGGGTTTCTTGTACAAGCGGTCTTCGATGCTCTAGGGTTACCCTGTATCAGGTAATAGTGAGGGCCTTGAGAGTATTACATATATTCATCGTTAAGAGTTTTTCTATTATTATGCTTAACTCTTGCTTCATGCATCTACAGGTAATGTGTTTGGCAAAAGCCCTTCCCATATGGTTTTGTTGGATTCGTTTAAGTCCCCCTTACCCGGGGCTGTTGTCTTCTGATTTCCAGATTGGTCTTACTACCAAACTTCATGGTGGATTGTCATGTTCAAATGTTTTCAGAAATAAAGTGGTTATGCTTGTATTCGACCTACCACATGGTTTTTGGGTTTCTCTCGATAGAGAAGTACCATTAAGCCAAGGCTCAAGCCAATGTTAGACTAGCTTTTGTTATTTTGAATGGACAAGGGTTTTGTTAACTGGTTGTTAAATGATTCCAAACAAGAATGTGCCATGGCATGAACCTGTGTAATTCAAGCTTCACTGAGGGTTTGATTTTTTTGTTTATTATTTTCCAAAAAGGTCTAAAGTTTGTATGTAAATATAATGTTTATAATTTGGAGCTCTTTTAACTGGGTTCGACTTCTGAAATTGAAGCTTGTTATCCTTTGTTTCACTGGATTCTATCAAGCTTGTTATGACTTTAATGTTTCTGTTGCTTAAAGGATGAATATATTATGGATTGTGTGAACTCACGGTTTTCCTTCTGGAATCGACCGAGATTTATGTTGTGTTTGTGATTGATAATGATCTTTCTTTTTTACAGTGAATGATTTAGATATTAAATGTTTCTACATGTGAATTTTTTGCTTCTCTATTTGCGATTATCAGAAAGGGATTATGCTAGCATGTTGTTTAGGTTAATTACATATTTTAAAATGCGTAAGGCGTACAGAGAATTCGTGCATGTATAAGATAATAACATTGCTCTGTCTCAACATTTATGATATTCTTGGTTAACATATTGAATATTTCAAATGTATCATGCAAAGTTCTTGGTTTAGAAATTTTACCACAGAAAATACTTTTCATTTCTCTATGTTGTGGAGTATTTTCCTAATTTTTTTACACAACTTATTATTTACTTTCATGTATAAGTTCATTCTATTTTCATACCAGTGATAAATCTGTAGAAATCCAACTATTACTAATTTAAGATATATAAAACAAGCAATATTCAACTGGCAAGCAGTCCCTAGAGTTATTTGTCCATCACTATGGAATCCTTTTCTTTAACAATTACTAAATAAAGAGTTTGTTTACTTATTTGTTCTCTGATTGGTAAATACATAAGTTATTTCCCTTTTTACGAAGGTCTCACCACTTAGCCATCAGTCTAGAAATTATGTCCAGACTCTCCCTCGAGCTCTTCCTTCTCTTGACAATAGAATAAGTCTGTTGCAGTTAGGTATCTTGTGGATCAAGTTCCATAGTCCAGCCTTAAGTCACATACCTTTCAGACTATACTCAACAGTTTTCCACTGGTTTATTTCACCCAGCTCAAGGAAATCTGGGCAGCATGGCTTTTGCTCCCTTTTCCATCTGCTCAATTTCTTCCAACCCCCAAGCCTTTCTTCCCTTCCTCTTATGAGGAAGCAGATGAACAATTGTTTTTAACTGTCTCACGAGGTTAAAAATTGTCTCTTCTTGTCAAAATAATTTAACTCTAAATTATTCATTAATCAAGTAACAAAATATGTAGTGACCTCTTAGCCTTAGTTCTTTAACATTATATGTCAAACAAAATAAAAGCTAAAGTAATATGTAAAACTTGGTAACCAAAGTAAATGTTCATGCAGTGTGGGGTGTTACAACATTAGAGCATCCTCTAACAAGGAAGGAAGAAAATTCAAATTGAGATAAAGGTGGTATCCCTCATTTCTTTTAAATATATTACAACATTAGAGCATCCTCTAACAAGGAAGGAAGAAAATTCAAATTGAGATAAAGGTGGTATCCCTCGTTCCTTTTAAATATGTTTTTTCTAAACACAAAAGAAAATCGAGGCTCATTCTACAATCCAGTGTGGAGGCGATGTGTAAGTATGTCTATACGTCCTTAAAATAAAAATAAAATATTATCAAAATAGAAAAGCAATGTCCTCTATGCTATGCATATTTAATTAATCGTCCATAAAACTTAATATAATTTTATGTATTCACGTGAAGTAATTAGAATTAAGAAAAATATGTGAAATATTGGTTATAAATAAAATATTTTAAAATGAATTAATATTGAGGTAAAAATATATTAATATCAAAAAACCAGTTTATAGATTGTGTTTTGAACTCTAAAATAAGTCTGCACGTGAAGAAATGTGATCTCTCTTTAGATCTAGGGTTAAGATGGATCTATGCTAGTAATATTAATGGTTAATGTAGTTTCATTTTTTTTAAGAATAAAAAATATATATTAATTAAGAAATGAATCAAAAGGTACTCTTTTATATATATATGAACACAATATTTAACTTAACCATCAATTTTTTTTTAAGTTAATGATGATAGTTAAATCTCTACAAAGATTGATATAATCTATCAAATCTTAAGATAACAAGAAATTATTTAAAAATATTTATCATTTTATTTATATGCTTGAAAAGTATTAAAAGAAGCATTCTAATAATATGATCATTATTTTGAAAATTAAAATAAATATAATAATATAAAATTTAAAAATTGATTAAAACTTAAATTTCTAAAAAGTTATAAAAATACTTAAAGTTTCAATGAAAAATGTCTTTTAAATTTAAAAAACCCATTTTTCAAAAAATTAACTAAACTATTTATAAAATAAAAAAAATCATAAAAATATTTACCATTATAATAGTTTATATTTCAAAAATGTATTCTATTCTTTTAATGCCAAGTTGGAAAAGAGTATATATTCTATTTTCCAACTTTATATTAAAAAATAATATAATAAATTTTGAAATATAAACAATTCTCTATGCCTATTTATTTTAGAATAGGATTTCTAGAATTTTAATTTAATTTTAAATAATTATTGGGTGGATTGTAGGGATTCAAACTCCATAGAATATTTTTAGTAATATTCACAAGGTAATAGTCTTTTTCACGACATTTTTCTTGTTAGTTTTAACCAAATTCCGTAGATATTTTTAAAAACTAGAGTTTAAGTTGTTTGATATATAGAATTCCAGTGCCCTAGGGATATGCATTCAAAAAAGTATTTTAAACAACAAAAAGTCAAAATCTTACTTGAAATTGTATCACTAAATATCGTCTATAAGTTAGAGTACATCATATTCACAAATCAAAGGTTAAGGTTTATCTCTAAAATAGTTATGCCTTTTTAATTAAATTGATTAAAAAAATTAACATATGAACCAGCATCATATGAAATCTGGAATGATTGTTTGGGCATATAGTAGTCTATTTATAAATAATTATTTTTTACAATAAATTAAAGGTTAATCTTCATGGTTAAGAATCTTGTTACATGTTTTTTAAATGCATATAAGTTTCACTTATATATTAATTCTTTTTGTAATAATAATAATAATTTAAAATAAAATGATGATTTAGTTAATATTTATGATTTTTTGTTTTGTTTTTATTTTAGCAATATGAGATGTGACGTAATCATTTTGATACTTGTTATGGATTGATTTATATATGTGTTTACCAGCTATTGAATTTATATGGTTACCCTAATATTTATGTAGATACACATCTATTTTGGAATAGGATTTTCAAAATTTTAATTTTATTATCAATATTTATTATGTGGGCGGTAAGGATTTAACCTTCATGAAATATTTTAGAATATTTATAGTAGTATACACAAATCAATATTTGAGATTTATTTCCAAAATAATTATGTAATTTTTAATTTTTTAATTAAATTGATTAATAAAAAAATATCATATGAACAAGTGTCATATAATGGGCATGTGTTATTGATAAGTTACGGTATTGGCTCATGGTATCGT
>APFE030919725.1:150138-160282 GCA_000404065.3 Pinus taeda | reverse complement strand
GTAACAAAGCATATTTACATATTAATAATCTTTCGGCTGTAAATCTCCATGGTTAATAATCTTGGTGCAAATTTTTAATATCTATATAGGTACTTAAATATTATTTTTTTATAATTAGTATTAATTTAAGATAAGGTTATAATTTAGTTTGTTTTTATGATTTTTTAATTTTGGTAATGTGAGATGTATCATGAAGTGTGTTGATGCTTATTAGTCCTTTTGATGTAAATGCTCTAACAATCGATTGGCGTATTGACCACTATCAGTTTAGCTTTGACCAATGCAACTTATAATTTTTAAAATTGAAAACTAAATATTTATTTTTCAATATGATTAAAAAACTTATTTTTCAACCATTTGATTGGACCATAACTTAAAAGCCTTATTTTTAGCCTTTGCAGAATATAATGCCATGTGGATAACTAGCTCACATATTTTATACCATAATTTATGGATATGGTTGCAACATTAATGCATATTTTTTTTAGATATTTTTGTACTAATTTTTTATTTTTAAGTTTGGCTAGAAAACCATCCAAAAATAAAATCCTTGAAAATAGCTCATATCATTAGTTACTTCCCACCATTATTTAAACAAGTATTTGCATAAAAAATGGATACAAAGAATATGTGAATAAACATACTTACCAAGAGTTACTTCTAACCATTATTTATGCTTTCCTCATCACACTGCAAATGTGTAGACTTACTAGTGGTTACTTGACGTAACCCAGCCCACACTGGCCCACAATTCTGCGTGTCCTCGGCTTTACACCTGTTGTCAGACTTTATGACGTGTTAGATTTGGGTATTTTTTCAGCGGTTGCATGCAAGGTGGTCAGTAGATATTTGTTTGGCACTAGGAGTGAGTTAATGCAGCATTCAAGTTTCACCTACGAACCTCGGGCTTGGTTCCCTCCTTTTGATCTTTGGCCAAAACGCTTTGGCTTCCCAGTCATTCACGATTGTTCTACTATGCTGTGAGGTTTCTGCGAGGGTTTGTTGGTTGTGCTGTATGGTCCTTACTCTGGCGAATATGGTTGTCTCTGGTTTTCCTCTAGGTGTGACTGTGGTTGAATGCCGACCTTCCAAACTTGGTTATATGTTTGCTTGTGGTTTTATCCTGTGGCTCGAATATGTTTTGGCTCTGGAGGTGCGCTCGCTCGAATTATGTTCACACGGTAAGTTCCTTGGTCTCGTCCTGTCGTTCCTCTATGGTCTGGGTTTAGAATCTGGTCTCTCATCCGATAATCACTCCTGGCTATTGTTTTATTGCCTCTACTATTGTTATTGTTACCTCTGTTATTATTGTTGTTGCCTCTAGGCTCTGTTCTTTGTATGAAATGGCTTAACCTCTGACGTCTTTGGATTCAGGTAACAAGATAACAAACTTCCGTGGCTCTGAACAGGTAATTGATCCTTCCCTGATTCAATTCGACCTTCTTCTGACATTAATACTAACCAGAAATGCTCCTTCTGTCTCAGCTTTGTAGATTTGTCAATGGCTATGCTCCTCAAACCCTTGGTCTGGCTTACTCAAGTAATGTATAAAACCCTCCTGTTTATATGTTTGCTTCGACTTCAGTTCATCACTATAAAAATGTATTGACTGTGCTTTATTTGCATGTGTAGGTCAATGGCTAGACCTGGGTACGCGGGTTCCTTCTAGTTTTGGTATTTCGAATGTAGCAACTCTCTCCACTGGTAGGCTTTATCTCTTTAATCCGTCAATGCACTGCTAGGGTCTTGAGTTTTCTGTAGGTTTTGTAGCTTGTCATTTTGCTTTTCATCTGTAGTCTATGTCTCTTTCGAAGATGAAGCTTCAGTCTCATTGTAATCCCTGTTCTGGTTAATTATTCGTTTGGATCATGGGATCACTGTTACCAAACCCTAGGCCAGGGTTTGTCTGTTCTATGGACGCTGACACTGGTCTTTCATTTATAAACGATTGTAATATGTGTATGGTTTGAACAATAGCGTTATGGATACAATTCTATGGATCCTTGTTTACTTATGAAAATTGAAAAGTTCATCAGAGGTTACCTGTGTCATATTCTATTTCCTCCGGCACTCTATTTCGCTATTATATCATTAGTGATCCCGCTTGCTTTATTGTTCTCGTTACGCTCCCCACTTGCATGTTCTCGTTCTGCTGTATGTGTGAATTCGTTCTTGGTTGTTGTTCGATGTGGATACTAAGAAATACGATCTACAGTGGTCGATCTTAGTATGCTAGAACTGTTGTTTACAATACAATAGATAAAAATACAGTATTACAGTGATAGGCAATGACACAGATGGATAGTTTAGAAATAAGATCTGTCTTTTCTTTTATTTCTCTATTATGAAATTGTTGAACCTTTTCCCTGTCTTACATTACAATATTTATACATCGTTGATTTACAGTTAATTGAAACTGCAATTGTTTGTCAGTTGAATAGAAATTATATGGTTGTGTAACTACAGTTCGGTTGTTATTACAAGATCTGCATTTAGATAATTTTGTATTTTCTTTTCTAAGTTGACAAATCAATTTCTAAACTACTGTTTATTACTGTTGAACCATAACAACCCTAACCGACATTTAACTTTGACCAACATAGCAACTAAAAGTAAAATAAAATAAAATCTTATCTCATGACCTTATAAACTAATTAAACAAAAAAAAAAAAACAATCCAGATACTCAAACAACCTTCCAACCTGGTAGAGACTTCACCCAGTCATGGTGAGCTGGATGCTCCTGCATCAAGCTCCCAGGGAAAAAATAAATCATGGCTCCGGTCCATGAGCTTCTCAACTGAAGACCCTGTCTGTTCAATTTGCCTGGCATCAAGCCACGAACTGTCCTCAATAGGACAGTTCTTCCTTGACCAGTTATTGTACATACTCCTTCCGCCGAGTTCGTTTAACGACCTGAATGTCGAGAATGCTTTCGATCTCTGGAGGTTGAACATAAGGCATCTGTCTCTTCCAAGCTTCTTCTTCATCTTGGGTATTCCGTGTAGGTCGCGTGGTTTCATCTTCTTCCTTCTCCTTTGGGTCAGCCATATAAGGGAACAGGTCTGCTACGTTAAAGATAGGTGAAATGCCTATTCCGGGTGGCAACTGTATCTCGTAGGCATTCACTGAAAATTTCCGAAGGACTTTGTAAGGCCCTATCTTTTTATACTTCAGCTTATTGTACGTACCTTTAGGGAAGCGTTCTTTGCGTAAATGCGCGAGGACTTCATCCTCCACGTCAAACTGTACTTCCCTTCTTTTCAAATCTGCTTGCTGTTTATACTTTAAGCTGTTGTCCTGTAATTTAATTTTTACCTGTTCATGCAAATCTCTCATCGCACTAGAGAAATCTTCTCCGTCTACGCTTCGCCTTTCCTGCAGTCCAAGGTCCTGCAATTCATGCACTCCATGAGGATGCATGCCGTACATGATATAAAATGGACTGAAATCTGTGCTGTGATTAGGCGAGTCGTTATAAGCGAACTTTGCTTGTGCAAGCACTCGATCCCATATCCGCGAATTCTCTCTGACCAAGCTTCGTAATAGGTTTCCCAGACTCCTGTTTACAATCTCTGTTTGCCCGTTGGTTTGCGAGTGATATGCAGAACTGTAGCTTAGCTATGTGTCCATTTTTTTCCATAAGGTACGCCAAAAGTTTCTCGTGAACTTCACATCCTTGTCCGAAAGGATAGATTTAGGCAATCCATGTAACCTGACAATCTCAATGAAAAACAAGTGGGCCATGTGGGTGGCATCACTAGTTTTTCTGCAAGGAATAAAATGCGCCATTTTTGAGAATCTGTCCACTACTACCATTACAGAATCGTATCCTCGTTGTGTCTTAGGTAGGCCTAAGATGAAGTCCAAGCTGACTGAGTCCCATGGTCTTCCTGGAACAGGTAACGTTGTATACAGTCTTGTGTTTTGACTGTGACCCTTTGCTAATTGGCACACTTTGCATCTGGCCACAAATCGATGTACATCTCTCCGCATCTTTGGCCAAAAGTAGAAATGACTGAGTTGCTCGAGGGTCTTGTCCATGCTGAAATGTCCGCCCAAACCCCCAATATGCTTCTCTCGAATAATATTCTCTCTCATCGAGTAGTCAGGTATGCACAACTGTCATCCCTTAAACAACAATTTCTCCTGTAGATTGTAGTCCAACCAAGGACTGTTATCTCTCACTAAGGGATTCTAACATGCCTCATAGGCCTCCTTAAAATCTATATCCATCTGGTATAAGTCCTGTAAGTGCTCAAAACCCAACACCTGCATAGTGCTTTCCTACAGAAGTAAAGCTTTCCTACTTAGCGCATTTGCTACCTTATTTGCTTGCCCGCTAATATGCTTCAATACGAAATTGAAACTCTGCAAATACTCCACCCATTTGGCGTGTTTGTGGTTCAGCTTGTGCTGCTACATTACAAACTGTAGTGCAGAATTGTTTGAAAACAACACAAATTCATTTCCCAATAGATAATGCCTCTAGTGTTTTAATGTCTGTATAACAACATAGAACTCCTTATCATACGATGAGTATTTATGTTGACTCTCATTCAGCTTCTCATTGAAAAACACTATAGGCTTATCCTCCTGACTGAGTACAGCTCCAATTGTTGTCCCGTTGGCATCACGGCGAACCTGAAATAACTTCTTGAAATTTGGTAATCTCAGGATCGACCTCTCAGTAATCTTTCTCTTCAGCAACTGGAAACTTCTCTCTGCTACCTCTGTCCATCGAAAAGGTTGGCTGGCCTTTTTGATGGTGTTTAGCATAGGCGCACAAATTTCGCTGAAATTATTTATGAATTTTATGTAAAAACTCGCTAATCCGTGAAAGCTACGTACCTCAAATAAATTTTTCAGAGATGGCCAATTCACTATCGCTGCCACCTTCTCCGGATCCATCTTCAATTCATTCTCTGCTATTACAAACCCCAAATAAATTAATTCCTTCTGCAGAAAAGTACATTTCTTCAAATTTATTAGCAGTTTATTTTGCTGTAATTTGTCCAGCACCTTACGCACATGTTGAAGGTGTTCTCCCCTTGTCCTACTGAAAATAAGTATGTCGTTCAAATATACTATCACAAACTTCCCAATGTACTCCTTCAACATCTCATTCATTAACCTCATGAATGTACTGGGCGCATTGCTCAGCCCAAATGGCATGACCAGCCATTCGTACAGCCCCTCATTCATCTTAAAGGTTGTCTTCCATTCGTCCCCCTCTCGTATCTGAATCTGATGGTACCCGCTCTTCAAGTCTATCTTAGAGAAATAAGCTACCCTGCTTAAACAATCCATCATATCATCCATCCATGGTAGTGGAAACCTATATCGAATGGTGATTTTATTGGTGGCCCTTGAGTTGGTGCACATCCGCCACTCTCCTCCCTTTTTGGGAGCGAGGACCATTGGAATAGCACAAGGGCTCAAGCTTTCCCTTATCAATCCCTTGTCCAACAGCTCTTGCACCTGCTTCCTAATTTCTTCATTGTGTTTGGGGCTCTTTCGGTATGCCGCTTTGTTCGGCAAACTAGCTCCGAGTATGAAGTCAATATGATGACTTATGCTTCGTTTGGGGGGTAACTTGTCTGGCAAGTCATCTACAACTATGTCTGTAAATTCCTACAACATTTGCTGGATCTCCGTAGGTAAATCTGATACCTCTGTATGCAACAATACTGTCCTTGCTTTCTTTACAACTATGTAACCTATCTCATTGTCCTCAACCTATTTTAAAAACTGTTTTCCGCTAACGAACAATGTTCTTGGTTCACTAGTCTCTATTGTCCCTTCCTCCTTGATGGGCACAAGTGTATGCTTGATTCCATCCTTAACAAATTTATAACAGTTCGTCATTCCATCGTGTACCACTTTCCCGTCGTACTGCCAAGGTCTGCCTAGCAGTATGTGACATACATCCATCGGCATGATGTCACAAACAACTTTGTCCTTATATCTACCTGTTTGAAACTCTACCTCGCTCTGTTCATCCACCAGCAATTGATGGCCTTTTTGCAGCCATGAAACTCTGTAAGGGTTGGGATGCTTCAAGCATTTCAACTCCAATTTTTCCACCATCTCCGCGGACACTAAATTATCAGTACTACCACTATCAATAATTAACTTACAACACTTACCTCGCGACTTACAAATTGTTCTAAACAAAGCCTTCCGCTGCGTCTGTTCGATGACCTCCTTGACTGGTTTTAACAACACCTTGTGCAGCAGCAAAGCTTCCCTTGTCTCTGGAGCATTCTCTACTTCTTGTGGAGGTGCCGCTGCTTCCTCTGGTTGGGTCACATACACATCCCGCTATCCAGCTTGATCTGCTTCTAGACATTCAAACAATCGGTGTCCCCATTTATGACACCTATAACACTGATAACCAACCCCTCTACCTCGGCCATTTCCCCTACCTCGATGGGATGACCTACTGCCTCTCATGCTATCACTTCTGTCTACTGATCCAGAAGCTTTAGAACTGCTGCCTTCCTCATTGCTATTAGTAGTTCGGCCTCTGCCATAGGACTGGCCTTTCCCTCTGTTGGCTCCTCGTCCTCTCCGGGCATTCTTCCTTCTAGTAATCTTCTCCTCAAACTTCATCGCACTCTGATACGCTTCCTCAGTGTTGTTCGGAGACAAAATACTGATTTCATCCAAAATATCTAACCTTAGCTCATTAACATACCTGGTTGTTCTTTCCATTGTATCCTCTATATATCCGGCTCACAAATTCACTCGATAGAACTCCTCCGTGTACTCCCTTACTGTCAATCCTTTCTATTTCAGATTGTGCACCTGCCTGTGCAATGCAATCTGATAGTCTCTCGATAGAAATCTGCCCTTTAACTTGGTCACCATCCTTGACCAGGTTTTAATCAGCGCCTTGTTCAATCTTTTCCTCTCATTTTGGACACTATCCCACCATAGGGTTGCGTGTCCCTTCAATTTTGACGCAGCGAACTTAACTCTGCGTTCTTCACTGACTTCCTCGCACTCAAAATACTTATCCATCTCACTGATCCATTCGAATAAAACTTCGATAGACAGGCTGCCGTCATAAGTCGGGAGTTCTGGCTTGGGTTTACTACTTGCCACTAAAACAGATCTCAACAATCTCACTTCTGCAGACTCACCCTCTGGTCCATCTGCTGCTACTTCAGTTTCCTCTTCACTGTCATCACCTATTTCTGGATCTCTTCGTCTACCTGCCTCTACTGCCTCCAAACGGGCAACAAGAATTCTGATCTCCTCTCTCAACCCTTCCTCTGCCAATCTTCGAGCACCTCTGCCACAACCTCGCCTTCCTCTCTCCATTCCTCCTACTAACATAAACAACTACTCTGATACCACTCTTATGTAACCCAGCCCACACTGGCCCACAATTCCGCGTACCCTCTGCTTTATACCTGTTGCCGGACTTTATGATGTGTTAGATTTGGGTATTTTTTCAGCGGTTGCATGCAAGGTGGTCAGTAGATATTTGTTTGGCACTAGGAGTGAGTTAATGCGGCATTCAACTTTCACCTACGAACCTCGGGCTTGGTTCCCTCCCTTTGATCTTTGGCCAAAACACTTTGGCTTCCCTGTCATTCGCGATTGTTCTGCTATGCTGTGAGGTTTCTACGAGGGTTTGTTGGTTGTGTTGTATGGTCCTTGCTCTGGGGAATATGGCTATCTCTGTTTTTTCTCTGGGTGTGATTGTGGTTGAATGCCGACCTTCCAAACTTGGTTATATGTTTGCATGTGGTTTTCTCCTGTGGCTCGAATATGTTCTGGCTCTGGAGGTGCGCTTGCTCGAAATTTGTTCACACGGTAAGCTCCTTGGTCTCGTCCTATCGGTCCTCTACGGTTTGGGTTTAGAATCTGGTCTCTTGTCTGATAATTGCTCCTGGCTATTGTTTTATTGCCTTTGCTATTGTTGTTGTTGCCTCTGCTATTATTATTCTTGCCTCTGGGCTCTGTTCTGTGTATGAAATGGCTTAACCTCCAACGTCTTTGGATTCAGGTAACAAGATAACAAACTTCCGCGGCTCTGAATAGGTAATTGATCCTTCCCTGATTCAATTCGACCTTCTTCTGGCATTGATACTGACCAGAAATGCTCCTTTTGTCTCAGCTCTGTCGATTTGTCAATGGCTCTGCTCCTCAAACCCTTGGTCCAGCTTACTCAGGTAATGTATAGAATCCTCCTGTTTATATGTTTCCTTCAACTTCAGTTCATCACTATACAAATGTATTGACTGTGCTCTGTTTGCATGTGCAGGTCAATGGCTCGACCTAGGTACGTGGGTTCCTTCTGGTTTCGGTCTTCTGAATGTAGCAACTCTCTCTGCCGGTAGGCTCTGGCTCTTCAATATGTCAATGCACTGTAAGGGTCTTGAGTTTTCTGTAGGTTTTGTAGCTTGTCGTTTTTTCTTTTCGTCTGTAGTCTATGTCTCTTTCGAAGATGAAGCTTCGGTCTTGTTGTAATCCCTGTTCTGGTTAATTATTTGTTTGGATTATGGGATCACTGTTACCAAACCCTAGGCCAGGGTTTGTCCATTCTATGGATGCTGACATTGGTCTTTTGTTTATAAACGATTGTAATATGTGTATAGTTTGAACAATAGTGTTATGGATACAATTCTGTGGATCCTTGTTTACTTATGAAAATTGAAAAGTTCGTCAGAGGTTACCTGTGTCGTATTCTGTTTCCTCCGGCACTCTGTTTCGCTATTATATCATTAGTGATCCCGCTTGCTTTACTGTTCTCGTTACGCTCCCCACTTGCGTGTTCTCGTTCTGCTATATGTGTGAATTCGTTCTTGGTTGTTGTTCGATGTGAATACTAAAAAATACGGCCTACGATGGTCGATCTTAGTATGCTAGAACTGTTCTTAATAATACAATAGATAAAAATACAGTATTACAGTGATAGGCAATGACACAGATGGACAATTTAGAAATAAGATTTGTCTTTTCTTTTATTACTCTATTATGAAATTGTTGAACCTTTTCCCTGTCTTACATTGCAATATTTATACATTGTTGATTTACAGTTAATTGAAACTGCAATTGTTTGTAGTTGAACAGAAATGATATGGTTGTGTAACTACAGTTCGGTTGTTATTACAAGATTTGCATTTAGATAATTTTGTCTTTTCTTTTCTAAGTTGACAAATCAATTTCTAAACTACTGTTTATTACTGTTGAATCATAACAACCCTAACTAACATTTAACTTTGACCAACATAGCAACTAAAAGTAAAATAAAATAAAATCCTATCTCATGACCTTATAAACTAATTTAAAAAAAAAAAAAAAAAAAAAAAAAAAAAAAATCCAGATACTCAAACAACCTTCCAAGCTGGCAGAGACTTCACCTGGTCATGGTGAGCTGGATGCTCCTGCATCATTACTACCCACCAAAATTTATGCAAGTCCAAAGCAAGCAATTAATTTATCCACTTTACATCTCAATTTATTAATTCCTACATGAACATGCAGGATTCAATTTTCCTATTTACCACTATTAATTTAGCATTGAACAATGTATGTTATAATTTTTATGCAATTTCCCATAACATAATTTCTAACTTAAGTGGCAAGGACAAAGCTGCCCTACAATGCTTGTTATATATTAATGCCTATTGCCTATTGGTGTTTACTAGCCATTTAATTTGTATGGATACACTAGTTATTAGGTAGATGATAGTAGCATTAGTAGAATATTCTAGAATATTTTTAGCATAATCATAAGTCAAAGGTTGATATTTATTTTAAAAGTAATTATGTCCTTACCTTTTAATTAAATTGATTAATCAAAAGAAAATGTCATTTAAATCATGACTAGTCAATTTAATTAAAGGAACATAAAGAGCATAACTACTTTTGAGATAAATCTCAATGTCTGATTTACAATTACTATTAAAGATATTCTAAAATATTTTGTAGTGATTAAATCCCTCCAAACTACATAACAATTATTGATACTTAAATTAAAATTTTAAATATCCTATTTCAAAATACACATAACTAATTATTTTAATAATAACAATGATAATATAGTTATAATTTAGTTATTTTTTTTATGATTTTTTCATGTTAATAGTGTGAGATGTATCATAAGAAAAATGTTTTGATGTCTAAAG
>APFE030919725.1:117512-149149 GCA_000404065.3 Pinus taeda | reverse complement strand
AATAATAATATTTAATTTAAATATTATAATCCTCCATTCATAATTAATTTTAAAACCTGAAACACATTAAAGACCCAGACTAAACCAAGTAGAGTTTTATGTTAAAAAATAACTCTTCCTGATGCAATTGATATACTTTAACCAAAAAGAAGCAAGAAGGAAATTACAGAATTGATATACATTAACATAAAAGGAGGAAGAAGGAAATTACATCATGCTGACGTATCCTAAAAACTCATTTCATGTATTCAGTTAAAGGGCTGGTATATGGATAACATGTGTAAAAACCAGCAAATCAATCATGTATAAAGTCTTTTCTAAATGTTGTTTCTTTTGTTTTATAGTTAGTTAAATTAAACTTTTAAATATAAAAAAGTAAGTTTATTAATTTCAATTAATTGAAATTTAAATGTTGATTTTTTGTTTTAAATTAAAATGGGGTGATATAAAATTTAAATAATTTAAATTTAAATGTTGATTTTTTGTTTTAAATTAAAATGGGGTGATATAAAATTTAAATTATCTTCCTAACCTTTTAAAATTGTATATTTAAATATAAATTTTATATTCCATAAAATTTTATATTTAAAATTAAAGCTTAGGCATTTAAATTGATTTAATAATTTAAAATTAAGACCATTAAAAAAAATATATTAATTTGTTTTTAAAATGGTTTATTACACTAATCTAATACTAGCTATGCCACACTTGACATGCTCACTTGATTCTCCACGTTCCCCTAGTCAATGCTCAAAAAGTTCACACCTTGATGTCATTTGCCCACTCCCCTTGTTTTATCGTTACTTCAGCTTAATTGGATTGCAGCTTTTGGTGTTGTTTAGAAATCTGATAGATATTATTGAAGTCAAATGATTAATTTAGCTCATATCCAACTACATTTTTTTGGACTATTTTTATTAAATTTAATTAATATTCTAGAAATTATATGAGTGAAGTCAACGTAGTATGAGGATGTGTAAATAGGTTGTAAAGTAATTTGAAGTAAAAAAATGTGTGAGTAAATTAAGTTTTTATGGTTTCTAAATGCAATTTAAACAATGAAAAATAACACATTGTATTTTCCACACTCTAATGTCTCAAGTAAAAGTAAATATTTAATTACTGCAGTTAAATAAACTAAATAATATTGTAAGTTATATAATTAATTATTTTGATTAAAGCTACATAGAAAGTGAAATGCTGTAATGATGACAGTTATATATTTTTCATATGTCAAGTAGTTAGGTTAGGTGGTTACCTATCCCTAACTAATTCCTTGGAGATTTATTCCCAATGAAGGAATCAAGAGGGTATGTGTACCTGAGATCAAGGAGAGGAAGAGATTAAAATCATAGAACATGAATATTGTGCTCTGAAGATAGACATGTTCAGGGAGCTAAGTATGGTTAGGACCAGATAGCTGTTACAATTTAAGATTGTTAAGTCTTAAGGAGAAACCATATGTGAGGATAGCTTGGGGGGAGACTCAGGCTGGAATAGTGGGTCTCACGGCTCGGAGGAAAACGAGAAGAAATCTAAGGTCTATAATGGATGGACGACAATTTTTTTTTAGCAATAATCAGATAAGTATATTTTGAAGCTAAACTAGTGAAACAATTTTCTATATTGTAAGGTTTATTATGCTAAATTAAAAGACAATTTTGCTCTTTTATATTAAAGGAATTTATTTCTAATACTCTATTTCAAGAAAAGATTTATAGACCCAGAGAGAAAACTAAGAACAAATGTATAACCCTGTAGCTAGGGTAGTGGCCGAAGGATAATCTTGCAGTCATAAGAAAGATACATCTTATACACTTGTCCCTTACAGAAAAAATAGATAGATTCTAAGTGTGCAAGCAATACTGCATGGTCAATTAAAGCTTACATTAAATCGCTGCATAAAATCTTAAACAAAAAACAAACTGTTTTGAATGAAACAATATAGGAACAGTCTGCAGACTTAACAAAGGAAAAGATAAGAGCCAAATCTCAACATTGTATTTCCACATACATGAAATAATCTATGAGCTCTATGTATTTTAAAATTACAAAACCATGATTAACAGTCACGCTAAATCATAGAACTAAACTTAAGCTCTGAAATAAGTTTATACGTGGAAGATGCAAATTAGCAATGCCATTCGAAGCCATATGATATGAGAATCAACAGTTGAAACTCATAAATTAAGGGTTTCACCACAGAAGGGGCGGTCTCACAGAACTTAACAGTTCTAGGTAGTTCCACAAGAACCCTTAGCAAGCTCCAGCGACAAAAAAATAAAAACCCAGAACCATGATGGTCATGAACCTAGCTATCTTGGTTTACAATTAAAAAGTAATCATCTCTCGAGAGTATGGACCAAAGTTGACAACAATTAGCACAACCAGAGGTTGTTTCATAGCTTAAAGAAAAACTGACTTAGAATGACTATAGACAGAGACTTCAAATGACAGAAGAATTTGGAAAATTCTTCATCTAAGACTAAACCCTTAGAAAACATACTCGATCTGGCCAATGCATTACCCGATATTCTCTATGAACGAAGTCCACAGGGTTCGACAAGCCAAGCAACAGCTTCAAAACTCTAAATCCATTTCCAAATGAGAAGGGGAAAGAAACCCTCTGGTGTTACCTAGTCAAGGAAAAAGAAACATGTAATATTAGAACTAACAAAAAGAATTTCAACCGGACACGATAACAGAGATATCAAACTGTATATGTAACTGAAAAATAAGCTTCATACGTGATGAGAATTGTCGATTATCCAGCAACACCAGCGTGGGAAATTGAACAGATGGAGAAACCTGTAAAAAGGGGCATTCTCTTATTCCAATACAATAAACTCAAAATGTAATAGATGAAACCATCAACACAAAGAAGTTAAAAGGGTAATACTATGAGGACAATCCACCTGTGCAAGGAATTCGTCATTCTAGACTAGAACTAGTTTTACTTCTCCGGAGATGTGAAAATGCCAAGAAACCATATCGTTGGGAAAGCATAGATCGATGAGTTTTCATTTCCACCATTCGATATGGAGATTGCAAGATGACCATAGATATGGAACACTTTTCGAGACTAGGGAGGCTAGCTAGTGTGCACATTGAAGACTCCAAATTTAATGTATACCAGGTCTAGGGCAGCCAACCGCCCAGTTAGGATAAGACAACTTTGAATGTTGCAATAATATTTCAAATGATATTTCATTTGTAAGGTGTAAAGCTTAGAAAATAAGGCTTGTTTTGTACTTAAAAATAATAAACTCAAACTATTATATGTCATAACAAGTACTTTTAAATCATGCAGCTTAACCTTGATCCCATTTAAAGAAATTAAATTTACTTTGATGCTATATGCGGTGTAAAAGATGTATAAATTATAATGATTAGCTCACAATTTACTTTAATTAAATTCTCCATTTTAATTATTATATAGGTATTCTATATGGGTATGTGACATGTGGGATCAGAGGGCTCAGGCTACAAAGCTGAGATCTCTAGAAAATAAATGAATAACAACATTTTTATGTACACAGAGAAAGAAAGAAAAGCAGCCAACATGAGGAGGACTGGAATTACACCACACAGACCCATGACAGGAACAGGACCGACATCTTTTCAAGAAGCCAATCTCGAGGTATGGGTACAGTTGGGGTAAGAGTCGTGTAATACTAATACTGCAATATTGGATGTGCAAGAATTGAAGGATGAGATGGCCTTGTTATGAAAATATAATGAAAGGTTCATGCAGGTGCAGGGAAAGATCACAAAGAGTCTATCTGATAGACAAAATCAGTGACAACCAATTCCTAGCCTTGAGCACGGAACAGGGCTAGCGAACAAGAATTTCGAAATGAGAATTTAGAAACCGAAGGTAGTGAAGAAAATCAAGAGGAAGAATCTAATAATGTATCAGAACACAAAATGCAGAAAAGACAGAAAATAGAGCTACAAGGATAATTTTGGAAAATAAAATCTCCCCTCTTAGATGGTGAACAAGAAGAGGCGGCTAAAGCTTAGCTCATCAATATGAATAAGCATTTTTAGCTGTATGAATACGACCATAATTTAAAGGCTCGTTTGGCCATCTTTCAGCTACAAGGAAAAGCCATCTTGTGGTGGGAGAAAGTAAAAACAGTATGTGGAGTAAATGAGCAGAGCATAACTTGGGACAAATTTCAAAAGTATTTTAAGGATAAATATTTGAATGAAAGATTTTATGACGAGAAAGCCAAAGAGTTTCATGGCATTCGATTAGGTCAGTTGTCTATGGACGAGTTCATAAAAAAAAATTACGTCTTTGCTACGGTATGTTCCTTACATACGGGAAGAAAAAGAAAAAGTGCAAAGATTTATCAGCGGTTTGCTACTGTTTATAAAAGATCGTCTCGAGTTCGATAACTCGAAAACCATAGATGAAGTTATACGAAAGACTCGATTGTGCTATAAAAAAAAGGCTAAAGGGAGATGGAAGTAAGAGATGGGTTGACAAAAAGGGGATTAATTTTTCCTCCAGAAACAAGAGAAATAAGGCCATAGTCAACAGACCCCATAAAGGGAAAGCAAATAGAAATATGAACAAAAATCAACCTAGATTCAAATTTCAAAGTGAGTCCAAGACAAATGAGGAATTAGGGAGAATTGAAGTGGAAGTAGCAGTTAGACCCCCAGTACAATGTTGGGGATGTGGAGGATCACATTATATCAAAAACTATCCATACCACAAGGGAACTCATAAGGTTGCACGGATTCAAGAAGTATCAACTGTGAGAGAAGTGGCAAGAAGTATGCCTAAAATCAATGCCGCCCTTAAAGACCATTAGGCAGAATAATAACCAACCATGATAAGATTTGAAGATAAAGTCTTCGATTGAACTATATCTATTTTAATTGATCCAGGAGCTACTTTGAGTTATATTAGTCCCACTAATAGAACAATGTTGTTTGCAATATGTTAAGTTTAAGAATCCTTGGTTAGTACAACTAGCCACAAGAGCAAAAGAAGGGTGTTGGCCAAGGTCAGTAACAACCCCCTAAAGTTAGCAGGCCAGTCTATTATGGTAGAATTGTATGTGTTTCCCCTAGGATTGTATGATGTCCTAATAAGCATGGACTGGTTGGAAAAACATTGGTCCCTTCTTAGCTGTAAAACCAAAACGATTAACTATATGGATGAAGAAGGAAAGAGGCAGGAAAATAAGAGTATAATAAGACCACTGAAGTTAAGACCAGTAATAACCTCTCAATTAGAAAAATGTATCAAAAAAGGATGTCAAATTTATCCAATACAAGTAAGATATACTAATTCAAATGAAAAATATATTTATTTAGAAAATATACATGTGGAAGAATTTTCCAGACATGTTTCCTGATGAAATTCCAGGACTTCCTCCAAAGAGGGATATAGATTTCACCATTGAGTTGATCCTGAGAGCTGCCTCGGTATCCCAAGCTCCTTATTGCATGAGTATACCAGAGTTAACATAATTAAAAATGCAGCTACAAAAAACTTCTTGATAAAAAATATATCCACCTAAGTGTATCACCTTGGGGAGCTCTGGTGCTAATCGTTAAGAAGAAGGATGGAACATTACGAATGTGCATGGATTATCATCAGTTAAACAAACTGACCATCAAGAATAAATACCCTTTGTCTTGTATAGATAAGTTGTTTGACCAAGTGAAGGGAGCGACTGTGTTTTCAAAAAACGACCTTTGTTCAGGTTATCATCAGATTAGAATAAAGGAAGAAGATATAACAAAGACAAAATTTAGAACTCATTATGGGCATTATGAGTTTGTTGTGTTACCCTTCGGGCTAACTAATGCTCCCGCGAGCTTCATGTGCCTCATAAACAATGTATTTCATCAGTATTTGGATACATTTGTGTTGATTTTTATCAATGACATACTAATTTACTCTCGGAATATAGAAGAACATAAAGAACATCTTCGTATTGTTCTGAATGTTTTAAGATAACATCAACTATACGCCAAGTACAACAAATGTGATTTTTTTAAAGAACAAATCCAGTATCTAGGACATATCATTACCAAGGATGGAATTGCTATGGACTCAAAGAAAATAAAATCTATAATGGAGTGGCTAGTACCAAAAGAAGTGGTTGATATAAGATCATTTATGGGTCTAGTCAGATACTATAGGAAATTTGCTGAAGGTTTTTCCAATGTGGCATATCCCATTACCTCTGTGCAAAAGAAAGGAAAAACTTTTAAGTGGAGCATGGATTGTCAAAGGAGTTTTGATCAACTTAAAAGTTTACTCATCACTGCACCCATTTTGAGCATTGCAGATCCGAAAAAAGATTATGTGGTTTGTACAGATGCCGCAAGGAAGGTGTAGGTGGCGTACTAATGCAGGAGGGTGGGGTTATTACCTATGAGTCTAGGAAGCTTAAGGAGCATGAGAAAAATTATCCAGCCTATGACTTAGAGCTAACAACAGTTATTCATGCATTAAAGATGTGGCAGCATTACTTGATGGGTAAGAAATTTCTATTAATGATTGATCATCATAGTTTAACTAACTATTTTAAGCAACCCACTCTGAATTCTAGGCAAGCTCGTTGGGTCGACTTCCTAAGCAAATTTGATTTTGAAATCAAGCACTTGAAAGGAAAAGAGAATCGAGTCGTAGATGCCTTAAGTCAGAAGGTAAACTGTATATATGAGGTTTCGTTTAATGAAGTGTGAACTACATTTAATGAGAAGATTAAAGAGGCAACAATGCAGGATCTGTAATACAAATTTTTATGGCAGCAAGCTAAAATTTTAAACAACAATGAACAACAACTTAGATATGAAGTAAATTAAGAAAGTATACTGATTTATAGAGGAAGGATGTATGTACCTAACCAAAAAATACTAAAAATTTACTTTTAGTTGGATATCATAAAATTCTGTATGTAGGCCACCGCGGATACTAGAAGTTAATTACTGCACTCAGAAAGAAATATTTCTAGCCCGATATGAAGAAATAAGTAGCTGAATATTTGGCTTGTTTTCTAGAATGCCAGCAAGTGAAAGTGGAACATCCTCACCCAGCTGGATTACTCTACCCATTGCCTATTCTGGAATGGAAGTGGGAAACTATTTCCATCGATTTTATAATAGGGCTACCTAAGTCTAAAAAGCAGAATGATTCAATAATAGTGTTAGTAGATAACTTTAGCAAATATGCTCACTTCATACCAATACAATCTACTTATAAGGCCATTCAAATTGCTAATATATCCATGCAAATTGTTTTAGGTTACATGGAATACCAAAGATTATAATTAACGACTGTGATATAAAATTCACATAAGCTTTCTAGAAATCTTTATTTGGAGCTTTAGGCACACAACTTCATTTTAGCACTGCCTACCATCCTCAGATAGATGGGAAAACTGAGCGAGTGAATCAAATAGTGGAAGATGTGTTGCGAAATTATGTAATGCAACAACCATCTAAATGAGAGGAGTATATACATTTAGTAGAGTTTGCTTACAACAACAACTACCATACGTCTCTACAAATGAGTCCATTTGATGTGTTATACGAGTGTAAGTGTAGGACACCCTTGAATCAGGGCAGCCCAGAGGATAAATTAATGCTAGGGCCAAACATGTTAATAGAAATGGAAGAGATGGTTAAAAAAGTATGATCCAATCTAAAGGCTTCTTAAGACTGACAAAAAAATTATGCTGATCGAAAGAGAAGTTTCCGGGGATTTCAAGTTTGAGATCATTTTTATGTTTATGTACGAGCCAAGAAAAGTACACTGTAATGGAGTGGATGTGCTAAATTAGCACCCCCATTTTGCGGTCCTTTCCAACTTCTAGCTCGAATTTGACCGGTGGCTTATCAACTTGCTTTACCCAGCCATATTCGTGTGCATACTGTCTTTCATGTTTCTATATTAAAAAATACATATACGATCCTGACCATATAATCAATTGGCAGGATATACAGGTAAATCAAAAGAATTAATTAAGAACATGGTATATTATAAATAGATTGCAAGATTGACTACCTCAGAAAAATGGTTGACTAAATTTCTTTTATTGTGTATAGGTCGAATTGGAAGACGAGTTCTTGGTCGAACCACTGGGTATACTCGATCAGAGAGAAGTAATGTTGTGGAGATGAGTTATCACCCAAGTTAAAGTGCAATGACAACACTTTGGACTAGAGGAGGCTGTTTGGGAAGATGAACAGGTTATGAGGAAGAATTTTCCACATCTGATTCCAGTAGAGCAACATCGAGACGATGTTCAATCTCAGGGGGGAAGATGTGGTGTCCCCAGTGAATGTAAATATTTAATTACTATAGTTAAACAAACTAAATACTATTATAAGTTATATAATTAATTATTTTGATTAAAGCTACATAGAAAGTGAAATGTCGTAATGATGACAATTATATATTTCTCATATGTCAAGTAGTTAGGTTAGGTGGTTACCTATCCCTAACTACTTTCTTGGAGATTTATTCCCAAGGAAGGGATCAAGAGGGTATGCATACCTGAGATCAAGGAGAGGAAAAGATTAAAATAAGAGAACATGAATACTATGTTGTAAAGACAGACATGTTCAGGAAGCTAAGTCTGGTTAGGACCATATAGCTGTTACAATTTAAGGCTGTTAAGTCTTAAGGAGAAACCCTCTGTGAGGATATCATGGGGGGAGACTCGGGTTGGAATAGCGGGTCTCACGATTAGGAGGAAGACAAGAAGAAACCTAAGGTCTATAACGATGGATGACAGGAAATTTTAGCGATAATCATATAAGTATATTCTGAAGCTAAACTAGTGAAACGATTTTCTAAATTATAAGGTTTATTATGCTAAATTAAAAGACAATTTTGCTCTTTTATATTAAAGGAAATTATTTCTAATACTCTGTTTCAAGAAAAGATTTATAGATTCAGAGAGAAAACTAAGAACGAACGTATAACCCTGTAGCTAGGGTAGTGGTTGAAGGATAAACTTGTAGTCATAAGAAAGATACAACTTATACACTTGTCCCTTACAAAAAAAAGAGATAGATTCTAAGTGTGCAAGCAATACTGCATGGTCAATTAGAGGTTACATTAAATCGCTACATAAAACCTTAAACAGAAAACAAATTGTAATAAATGAAACAGTATAGGAACAATCTACGTACTTAACACAAGAAAATCTAAGAGCCAAATCTCAACATTGTATTTCCACATACGTGAAATAATCCGTGAGCTCTATGCAGTTTAAAATTACAAGTCCCTAATTAATAGTCAGGCTAAATCATAGAACTAAACTTAAGCTCTCAAATAAGTTTATATATAGAAAACGCAAATTAATGATGTCATTCGAAGCCATATGAGATGAGAAGCAACAGTCCAAACTCATAAATTAAGGGTTTCACCGCAGAAGGGGAAGTTTCACAGAATGTAATAGTTTTGTGTAGTTCCACAAGAACCCTTAGCAAGCTCCGAGAAAAAAAAAGCTAGAACCATGATGACCTTGAATCCAGTTATCTTAGTTTACAATTCAAAAATAATTATCTCTTGAGAGTATGGACCAAAGTCAACAACAATTAGCACAACCAAAAGTTGTTTCATAGCATAAAGAAAAACTCGCTTAAAATGACTATAGACAAAATCTTCAAATCACTAAAGAATTTGGAAAATTCCTCATCTAAAACTAAACCCTTAGTAAACATACTTGATTTGGCCAATGCATTACTCAACATTCTCTATGAACTAAGTCCATAGGGTTCGGCAAGCCGAGCAATAGCTTCGGAACTCTAAATCTATTTCCAAATGAGAAGGTCAAAGAAACTCTCTGGTGTTACCTAAGCAAGGAAAAAAACACATAATATTAGAACTAGTAAAAAGAATTTCAACTGGACACGAACGATAACGGAGATATCAAACTATATATGTAACTAAAAAACAAGCTTCGTACCTAATGAGAATTGTCGATTATTCGGCAACACTAGGGTGGTAAATTAGACAGATGGACAAACTTGTAAAAAAGGGAATTCTCTTATTCCAATATAGTAAAATCAAAATGGAATAGATGAAACCCTAAGCATGAAGAAGTTAAAAGGGTAACAGTATGAGGACAGTTTACCTGTGCAAGGAATTTGACATTCTAGACTGGAACTAGTTTTACTTCGCGAGAGCTGTGAAAATGCCAAGAAACCATACCATTGGGAAAGCATAGATCAGCGGGTTTTCATTTCCACCGTTCGATCTGGAGATTGCAGGCTGACAGTAGATATGGAGCATTTTTCGAGACTAGGGAGGCCAACTGGTGTGCACGTCGAAGACTCTAGATTTAATGTATACTAGGTCTAGGGCAACCAACCCCCGAGTTAGGATAAGACAACTTTGAATGCCACAATAATATTTCAAATGATATTTCATTTGTAAGGTGTAAAGCTAGGAAAATAAGGCTTGTGTTGTACTTAAAAATATTAAACTCAAACTATTATATCTCATAGCAAGTACTTTAAATCATGGAGCTTAACCTTGATCTCATTTAAAGAAATTTAATTTACTTGGGTGCTATATGCCGTGTTAAAGATTTAGAAATTATAATGATTAGCTCACAATTTACTTTAATTAAATTCTCTATTTTAATTATTATAGGTATTTTATATGGATATATGGATATGTGACACACACTAAATAATAAATTTACAAGTGAAAAAATTTGATCCTCTAGACTCATATTAAATCTCTACTTAATAAATCTATATTGGTAATAATGACCACCATTTGTACTAACCATAACAATAGCTAAATACAATCTTTGCATTTTAGAGAGAAATGATATTCCATAAAAGCATAAGAACTGTATTTTTACTGTCGTATTTCATCTATCCTAGGGATAAATGTCTTCCTGATTGCATATTATCGAAAGTGTCCTGCCTGGAATACACCAGGATCACATGAAGGTTGGGAATAGGGCTGGAATTAGAACTTGAAAACCGTGCTTTGTGAATTTGGATTATTTATTATTGTAGTGTTAGTTTTGATATTAAAAAAAAAATGAATGATTACAAGGTAAAATTGTATTTTTGTGAATTTGGATTACTTATTATTGTTGTAGTGTCAGTTTTGATATTAAAAAAAAATGAATGATTACAAAGTAAAATTGTATTTTTGTGAATTTGGATTACTTATTATTGTAGTGTTAGTTTTGATCTTAAAAAAAAATTGAATGATTACAAAGTAAAATTGTATTTTTGTGAATTTGGATTACTTATTATTGTAGTGTTAGTTTTGATATTACCTCGTCTATCAAATACCATCTCATCCCTGTTGAGAGTTTCTAGTCAAATAAAACTCTTTTATAACAGCTCTACAAGTTTGCCAGTACTGAAAGTCTTCCTAGATAAAAAAGCTTTTACTATGAGCTCACAGATATGAAATTCCATTTTTTTCTCAGATTTTATCTTTATGGATTTGCAAGAATGACCTTAGGCATGAAACTAGAAATAAGGATTTTGTTTCATTTCTCGAGGATGCATTAATGTGAATAAGGTTATTTTTATGTAAATTAAAAATTGTGAGATATTTAGGAAATCTGATTAGATATAAGAGAAACTACTTAAGTATTTTTGACTTTCGCTCATGTAGATGATGAATAAAAATACAACCCTATAAATAAACAATATATGATTGTACCTCAAGAATCTAATAGTGCAATCCCATATACACAGATTGACAAACAATTCGGTTGAGATATCATGGTACTCAAAGCGCCAATATATGTAGTAGCTGTGGATGAAAATAATTGCAACGCCAATATATGTAGTAGCTATGGTTGAAAATAATTGCAATGGTGGATTTGACGTGACCAAATAATCACCACTCGGAGTACATATAAGACAAAGATGGCTAATAAAGCATATGACAATAAACAAAGAAAATTACTTAATTTTTTATTTTTTATTTTTTTTTGGGAGTGCTTTGGTAAATGAATTCAAACAAATATTCTTATAATATAGATGCCAGGGATGCCAGTTGTTTTTTATGAGTTTGTGTTTTTTGGTTTTATTTTTTTCAATTTTTGCAGAAATTTATTGAAATGACAAGTTTAATGGGTAACACCTGTACAATTCAAGTGCCAGGGCGCTGAATCTATATATACACAGTCAAAAAATCAGTTTAAATAACACAAATCAAGATTTAACCTCAAAAATTAAAATTTTCCCCAGATTCCATTCTCCTAATAGTCCAAAAAATCATACTAAAAACAACTCAATATGATACAACATGAAAACTTTTATTCGAGTAAAGCAAATCTACCTTACAAAATTTCTGAAAAATAAATGATTTTGGTTTCACTTCTACTCATGTGATTAATTTTTGAACAAAGTATATGACATATTATTATTTTTTAATTATTTAAAATATATTTATGAATAAATAAATAAATTTACAATTTTGATTTATTTATTATTATTAAAAAAAATTTACTAGTTTAAACATTTAGGATAAAAATTGTTTTTAATATAATTATGTTAAAATGATAATGGAAAAATGTTTTAAATATGTAATTTTTTTTTATAGTTTATCAACCTAATTTAATAGTATAATGAAAAAAATATATATTAATTTATTAGCATAGTTTTTTTAAAATAATTTTGTAAGTGTTTTTTGTTTTCAAGCTAAATTATTAAATGAAAGAAAGATTTATCAAAAACATATATAGATATAAGTTTTTACAAATTATTCGCATAATAATTAATATCTATGTTGAAAATAAAAATGATGAATTTATTAATAAGCATAATTTTTTCCCAGTTAATTGAATATTAAATTCAATTTTATAATTAGGAGTTTTTAGTGTGATTTTATAGATTTTGAAATTTTGATTTATGTTATTTAAATTGATTTTTTGACTATGTATATATAGATTTAACATCCTCAAAAACCTCTAAAACACTTTGATTGTGCACATGTTACTCCTCAAACTTGCTATTTCAATAATTCCCTACCAAATTTAAAAGAAATTAGACCAAAATAACCCAAAAAAAAAATTTCAAAAAACAATTCATATATATAAAAATCTATAAAATAATATAGCCAAAATTATATATCTCTATAATACTATCACCAAAATTATAGGTCAAACCTAAAATTATTATTATTTCCCTTTCATTTATTTCAACGTCTTATGATGAAATCACTTGCGGGTCATTTTTACACCACGTGATTACTCCCATTTATGGCGGCCAACTGGCTTCTACATTGTACGCTAAGCCAGGCCACAACTTGCAAGGCGCAAGCCCGCAAGTGGATTCTCCTACAGAATCCTGAATCCTACCCTCTACCTAATGTCGAAGCTGACAGTGATTTGTTTTATGTTCTCATACGCATAATTCCCGAGAGATTGTTACATCATACCCTATCCTAGGCAACGAGGGACCACAACGCATTACTTTCGGATGCATCTGTACGCACATGGCTGGCAGGCAGACACTACGGGACAAGAGGCGCTGCACAGCACTGCAGCTGTACCTCTTATCCTCCGAGACAGACCACTGGACTACAAATTTTCCAATAATAAGTTAATAACATTTTGCCTGGAGAAAAACTTGTCCTTTAAGATTTAAACTACTTAAAAAGTAGTTTAGCTGTTTTATGTTACGGAATTTTGTTAAATTTGATTAGTTATAATAAGTTTTTTTTATCCGTCAATTTAATTGATAATCGAAGTAATGTGAGTTATAAAAAAAAATGGGATCTATTTAATTTGAGCTCTTAAATTTTTTCAAGGTTTAAATTCCTAATTATAACTCTACTTGAAAAATTACCAGTAACTCTCTCTTGCCCTTCAATCACCATATTATACACATAAAAACCTATACAATACACAAGAAAGAATCCAATGAAAACTTATACCAACACCGTCTTCAACGATGAATCTGTAATCTTATATACATTACAATTGAGCAATGTTTCGTATCCATGACAAGCAGCTCTTGAGCTACAGAAATGAATATACCCAAGTGTCATTATGCCAAATAGCAAATTACAGTTTTACAGTTCAAGGGCTAACGTTGCCTTTCAGAACGATGGAATTTAAGAGAAGTTAACATGTTGAATCCTTAACCCACTGTCATAAGCCTGCACTGGGATGAGGCTGGTCTTCCATTATTCAATACTTGTTGAGACAGAAATCCAGATTTTTGGTTTGAGATTAATAAATCAACAAGTGAATCCTACCTAAGAATGTATCAGAAACAGAAAGATTGCCAGGATGGTTCCCAAATCTTCCAGTTCAATAGCAGATCCATTGTGTCTTGCTTATATTGCCTTCGTTTCAGCGAAATCACCAATTTCTGAGGTTTTCAAAGTCACAAGATAAAAATTTTGGACGCCGTGATTTTCCCTAATGCTCCAATCTTGTCAGACGACGTTCTATTTGAATCAATCGAAATGCAAAGCAGCTTCCAGAGAATGGGTCATACGTGAACCCTAAATCTTGTTTTTACATTTCTCCATGGACCTAGCTGCAGATTATCATTCAAAACAGAAAGATAAGCATAGAAATTCCACGCACATGTAGGTTTTACCTGTAAATTGATAGTCTAAGAAAATACAAGAAATATAAAAACAAGTCTATGATTAACTCAGGCCTCTGGAATTTGACTGTTTAGAATAGATTTGCAGCAATCCCATCTCTATTTATTCAATGAAAAAGCATAGAATTTCCACGCACTGTATATGGGCTGAATATATAAACTAGAGATGGATTGGTGAAATACCTAAACCAATAGCTTCCGAGACCTTCATGATACGCATTCTTTTGCAGGAATCAACAAACATCCTGCAACCAAATAATCCATATCATCAATTTTCGGATTTTACATGGAGACTGTCACGTAATATATGAAGTTAAATTTATCTATAGGGCTTGAGGGTAATATATGAAGTTAAATTTATATATAGGGCTTGAGGGAACTTACTCCCATGGAACATCACCAAGAAGCATCCAATCTCCATCTTTATCTTCATAGGTAGGAACATATTCTGACCCATTCAGCAGATCCATCACTTTCTTCTCGTTCAAACCCTGGGATCCACACTTCCCTGAAATCATTCGACCATTTTCCGATTCAATGGAATTTCTTTTGATTAATGCAATGGAATGGAATATAAGAGAAAGAATAGAGGCCCAAGGGAACCATTAATACATGTTCGTACCCATGCTGAAGCAGCCGAACATGTTGTCGAGTGCAAAGGAGAGGTGATGGTAGGTGCTGTACATTTTGAGGTCCACCTTTCTGAGATAGGGGGCTCCATCCATGCTCACTTTCACATACAGAGCGCTACCAGAAGGCCCATTTTCGGTAGGCTTTGAATTAACAGCCAAAGTGTTTTTCCTGAAAGATCTAACAGGTGGCCAACCCACTACTTGTGCCCTGAGAGAATAAACCAATGTGTTACAAAATCAACCCCATTCTCAGAAACGCATGAATACATTTCCCACACAAAGTAGATTTAAGCAGTACTTACTTGGGAGCAGGAGCCATGGTGGTATCTGGTGTAGTTTGGGTTTGTGTGGGTTTGGCATACAGACCAGAACTACTGGAAGAGCCTTCTTCAGTAGTCTTTGAATTAAAGGTCAAACTGCTTTTCATAAACGATCTAACAGGTGGCCAACCAGTTACCTGTGCCCTGTGAACCGATAATACTTATAAATACTTTGTTGTTTTTAAATTCATATAATTATTTACATATATTATTATCTAATTTTAAAATTAGAGCCAAGCCAGACCCTTGTTTGCACTGAATCAATGATTGTGCTACTTACTTGGGAGGAGGCATTTCTGAGCCATTAGCAGAGTTTCCTGATTGTTTTTCCTTGGCAGGCACAGCAACCCGGGAGGGATCGGTCTGGATACCTGTTTTCCAAGAGAGTGGAGGAAATGAGCGCTGCGGCTGAGATAGAGGAGGTGTGGCAGCTAACATCCCCTGTTCATTGGATTTAGACATTTCAAACGCAGTAGCTGTTGATTTTACAGAAGAAGATGACATCCATTTCTCATCATTCCTGGACTCCATGAAAGCTTTTGAGAAAGTCCTTTTGCCAGTCCTGTGCTCATCTGAACCTTCTGTCACTCCAGGGAGCCCCAGCTTGAGCTCCGTCTCCTTGAAGCTGTGCTCATCGTCATCCTCTCTCAAACACCCCATAGCTAAGCACAGATTTCTCTCTCTCGTATCTGCTGCAACAAAAGCCACTTTGTTCCAAAATAGTGATGCCGTTGTGTATGCCCGATATTCGCTCTTCCCCTTTGACTATACTTATACTACGGTGCACATTATTTGCTTGACATTAGAAATAGTATAAAACAGATTAATAATAATAAAGTGAATGAATGATGGAGGAGACAAGTTCAATACGAACATGCCTGGTGGCAGTAACAGGCGCATCCTTTGGGGAACACTCTACCGGCACTACCAGTGACGGACGGCGACATTGACTGGTCTGCGCCTCTCTACCGTCCCTTTGCCCATCGCGATACTTAACCCGGCAGTCATATCCAAGGTCAACGGAAGGTTTTGGAGTACAATGTAAAACCATCCCTGGGGTTTAGTTGGAAAGAAAAACTGAACGAACTTATTTTCTTTCTTTTCTTTTTCATTTTTGATGGATGGGTTATGTTTTAGGATGAGTTTTAAGATATTTGGATTTTTATTAAATTATAAATTATTGGTATATTTATTTGTTTGATTTTAGTTTTTTTTTTTTTTAATAGAATACTACTGAAGCACTTAGGGGTTCGGGGATTTGAGAATTGATGATCTATCGTAAAGAGTGTCTTTACAGTGTATCTATTCACTGTCAATCCAAAGTTTTATGGGATGATTTTAGTTCAAATTATTATAATTAGCTTAATTTTTTTATGGCATTTCTAACAAATTGCAAAATCCCTGGAATCAGGTAATTATTTTTTTCAAAAAAATTTATAATAAAAGTGTTTGAAAGTTGCTTTTAGAACTTGTGTTTCTTATTTTGTAAATGGATTTAGTACCATTAAAATTTTTTGGAGAATCCAAAATCTTGAAATTTGACAACTGTCACTTAAATTTTTGAACCAACCACTTAAAATTTGACAGCTATAATTTAAATTTACAAAAATTCCACCCAGCTCAAAATTTCCATAATTTCCCAACCAAATTTGAAAACTAGATTTTTTTTTTAATCATCCCGTTTACTGTGATCGATCAACGAGGCTTGGTCAAATCCCCGTGGCCTATATGGATGGCTAGGGACACAGGGGAGATAAAGTACAATCCAGCGCCACCGGCAAAGAGAGAGGATGAAAAAGGAGGTCCCTCGCTGCCCAATATCGAGGCCGTGGGCGTGGCCATTCGTGTCGGGAACTGCAAGGCAAGGCATCAACCCATGTGGTGTCATGACAGGTAAGGTCGTCGCTAATGTTGAAACCCATGTGCAACCTGCTGCCTCGTTAGTCTCCAATATAAGAATATGTTATTGCTTCCCTGCTGTTTTTAATTCGTGAATAATAATTTTTCTAGACGGGAAGCTGACCAAATGGAACACAAACCACATGCTCAGTTGCTATCTAATTTTTGCTATATTGTATTTTATGTATGGCGTGGCTGAGCTGTTTCATTTAGTCTCGTCGATGTCAGTTCCCGTGATTAGATTAAGGGAATATTCCCTGGTCCAGACCTCTTCAATCTTCAATGGCGGTCCTGATTCGGTGAAGCCGCGTTTTTCAGACGAATCTTTAATTATAATTAACGACATTTCAGCTTGTTGAGCAGGCAGGCAGGCAGGCGGAAGGTTAGAGTTTGTTACAATTAATCAATTCGGTGTGAATGGGTCTGCGTGAGCTTTTGTCATATCACTCTTTGGGTTTTGATTGGGAGTTGTCTATAATGCGATTTTTTGGAGATTCTGGTGACGGAATCCGGTGGAAGAAATTGAGGTTAAATCTTGATTTGTTGCAGTTAAAATGGTTTTGTAACTGTATATTTGGATTCAGCACCCTGAAAAACCCTTGAGACGCTTTGATTGTGCAGAAACTAGCTATCAAACTTGCGATTCCAATAAATTACTGTCAGATTTTGACCGGAAAAATCTATAGGAAAAACTTTCAAAAGTTCGCATTATAGACCACTGCTTTTGATTGTGGTTCATCATCCACAGACGGTGGAACCATTACTATTCGGCCAGCACAGCACATGACCTACATACGCCGTTGTAACACAGATTATTAATGCAGAGCGAGGGCGGTGCAGTTTCTAAATCTAGAATATACGGTTTGTTAATGGGTATTAAATTAGCAACACTTTGATAAATTAATTATTTAACGGTGAGTATATACAATCTCGTTGATTTAAATAAACGTGTTTACGAAATTCATAAATTAAAAACTAAGTAATCCTGTTTTGTTTTTAATATCCACGTGGACGTAACAATGTGGTTAATGCTAATTTGTGGACCTGTGAAGATAAGATTTATACGTTGTCTGGTCTTTGGTGAAATAGCGTGCTTAGTCCTAAGTTGGGACGGTGTGAAGATAAGATTTTGGAAATTGCTTTTTGTAAAAGCTTGCAGTAATGTCCACATGGATGTAAAGAATAACCATATGTTATTTAAGAAAATATATATATACCAAGGGAGTAATGGTAGGGGAAAATTGCTTGCCTCCAAAGTTTATGCTCTTGTCAATTTTAACATGGGGCTCTACTTCATGTTTATTTATTTTGGTTGAGTTGCAGTTTAACTAGTGAATATGTGGGAGTTAAAAAAATTACATCTTTTTGGACTGCAGTCTTATTTTTTATAAAATATAAAATATAAATAAATTTTGTTAGTGGTTGGGAAAATAAGTGTCCGTCTTTACTGTGGCCAAAAAAAATATTGGAAAATAAACATATACTTTTATATTTCTTTTCCGGAATTTATTGGAAAATAAAGATATAAAAGATGGAGAATAGAGACATTAATGTGGTTGTATAATATTTTTTAAAAATAATATTTTTAATGAATTAGTTAGATTTAAATGGGACAAAATTCCACATGTATTCATCTTCGATCGTGTTAAAGCTTTGTTGATATTTAAATTTTTTAATAAATTCTTTCAACTTCATATAATAAAAAATAGAGTCCATTTATTCTAAGATTAATTTACACCTTGGAAAAAACACTATCTAATTTAATAAGTATAATATAAAAACTGAAAAACAAATTAAATATAATATAAAAAAAGAAACACAGAATGAGTAGTATTTATATTGGTTAAAGAATATGCTTAACTAAAAGCTTACGCAGACAAGACCTTAAAATAAGTAGACAGCGTGGACAATAGATTAATAGCATTGACAAACATGTTGCAAATAATGAAGTGTATATTAGAAGAATTTGAATTCAAATTTAAAAGAACAAAATAGAGAAGGTTGAGAATTTAAAAAATACGAGAATGAAATTAAAAATTAAATTAAATAATAATTTAATTTAAATAATATGAAAAGTGAAGGCGATATTTAAATTATGAAAAGAAAATGGAACAAAATAATAAAATTGAAACCATGTCAACTAGTTTTTGTTTTTTAGAAGATTTCCGGATGGAACTGTGTATAAGATTAATATCTTGTTCAACATTTGGGATGAACCCTCCACTTATCATTAAAGACTAGAGTTCTAGTTTGACAAATATTCGAAAGTCAAATGTTCAACATACTATAAAATTTGAAAAATGAATTCTGAAACCTTGGTATTTGAGGAGAAAAATGAGTTATGAAACCTTTATCTTGTTCAACATTTGGGATGAACCCTCCACTCATCATTAAAGACTAGAGTTCTAGTTTGACAAATATTCGAAAGTCAAATGTTCAACATACTATAAAATTTGAAAAATGAATTCTGAAACCTTGGTATTTGAGGAGAAAAATGAGTTATGAAACCTTTATCTGCAACTACTCAAAGACTAACTCATGACTTAGCAAGTTAGCTTAGCACTAGACATGGAGTCTACCAATGACTCGTGAGCACTGAACAATAGCATTGTTCGAACTTCAACGATTTCAACCCATTGGTTATGCAAGGACTCCAATAGTGCAATGATGCAAGTTTGAGCAATCATGGATCGTTGTCGAGGGCATGTTCTGATGACACTAGCCACATAATGAACAATATTTTGAGTAGACTTGAATCATTGCAAAGGGAAAAATGCAATTAGATCTGAAATAATTAGAGTAGTCAGGACTTAGAACCAAGATTGGAGGTTCATATTGCGTCTTTACGATTCGCAAGAGCGTGCTGCATCGAACTCCTCTCAAATTCTCACAAATCTAGGATGATTTTTTTTATGAATTTGAAGGGAATTTTCAAGAAAACTTCAGGGAAATTTTATGGTTCGTATATGGGTTTGAATTCAATTTGATGTTTGATGAACCCCATTGAACAAATTTGGTTGTGTTAAACATGTCTAGAGAACTTCATAATAAAATTATAATATTATGCAATACATTTATTAATCAAAAGGACATATTTATACAATCAAACTTGAAGGGAGACAATTATGCCTCCATAACTAAAAATATGGGAAATATCTAATCTATGTCCTAACTATGATTACATACAAAATCCTGAAGGATTATTCAACATTTCCCCCCTTAATCCGAAGGGACCCTTGACATGACAAGTAAAGATCTAAAATTTTCAAACTTTTCACGTCCCAATGCTTTAGTAAAGATATCTGTAATTTGTTCTGAAGCTAGACAATGTGTCAAATCAATTGTTTTGGCCTGTACATGATGTCGAATCAAATGATACTTGGTGTTGATATGTTTGGTTCGATCATGAAACTTTGGATTCTTGGCCAATTGAATTGCAGAAGAGTTGTCGATAAATAGAGGAGTTGAAGCCTTTTGTTTCTTCTACAAATCTTCAAGTATTTTGTGAAGCTAAATGATTTCTTTTGTAGCTTGAGACGTTGCAACATATTCGTCTTCGGTGGTGTAATCAACAGGAACAGATTGCTTGCATGATCTCCAGTTGATGGTCGATGATCCAAGATTCATCCAATAACCAAAAGTAGAGATTCCATTTGTTGAAAATGCAACAAGAAAATCCTAATTTAATTTGTCCTTGAATTAAATTGTAATTACACCTCATGACAACTTGTAATAGTTAACTAAGATAATTTGACTTAGTTAGCTTCGTTAAATTTGAGTTGAGGGTCTAACTAGAGTCATGTAGAGAGTCTCCTACAATTAGGAGCAGTAGTTGAGTTTATTTTGAGTTGTAATTATTTAATTCAGTCTAAGTGTGTTAAATTCAGTTAAACTAGTTCCAACTAATGGAGGAATTAGTGGGAGATCATAATTAGTGGGGTGTAACCAACAGTATTGGGGTATAACTTAATGCAGTGGGGTGTGACTTACTATAGCGGGGTGTGACTTACTGTAGTGGGGTGTAACCTGTAGTGATTAGTAAACTGAAGATGCACTCATAATTAAGTCATGCATGTCAGACTAGAGAAAGACCTAGTTGAGATTGGACTTCAAGGATAGTGTACTATTTGTTGTATAATCATCCAAATTTTACAAGTGGTGCATGCAATTAGAGGAAAGCCTATGAGGATTTTGCAATTCATAATTGTGGAATTTCCCAATTAAATATGGGCGAATTGCCAAGGGAATAGTGCAAGGAAATAAGAGCTTGGCAGGCAACAAAATTGGCTAAGTATTGGCTTGAGCTTGTCTAGGAAGTAGTGAGATAGATAGGGATAGTGCAGAGGTTGCTCGGGCTTGAGTAAATCATTGTAATCTTCTCATATTTTCTGATTAATGCAATATACATATAGCAAGGGTTTTTAGATGTGGCTTTACCTAGAAAATCATTGTGTAATGTGTGATTAAATTATTTCTCTTATATCCTTCTTGATTTCATTGATCGTTTATTATTTCCACTGATGAGTAGAGTAGATTCAAGTCAATTGTTTTAGCATATTATAATCTACATTTTGAATCTACAAGAAATTTCTACATGGTATCAGAGCTAAAATCACTATAGAAGAGGAGAATATGAGTTTTCCTTTTGTAGGAGAAATCGAATTTGCAGTATCATACTTCAGAGCTAGTAGGATGTCGTTCTACAGATTGAGACTCGAATATGACCTTGAGGGTATTTTGAACTATATTGCTTGGAAGGATAGGATGGGAGCAGCGTTGGAAGATAACAAGATTAATGAATTCATAAACAAAGATATTCCTAAGCCAACTGATGCTCAGGATTTGGTAGAGTGGAGAAAGTGTGTGGCAAAGGTGATAAGGATTATCCTAGAAGGAGTTCGATATCATATTGTCTCAAACCTCCATGGTAAGGAGACTCCATTTGCAATGTGGAAGGCCTTGATAGACTTGTTTCAAAATAACAATGACTCCAGGAAGTTGGCAATGAAGGACAAGATTAGAAAGATCAAGATGGAGAAGGATGACTCTATGCCAAAGTACTTGACAAGGTTCACCCAATGTTAGGATGAGAAGTGTCAGTGTTATAGTTGTTGAAGATGATATGGCAATCCTAGCAATTGTAAGCCTTTCCAAGAGCTAGCACAACTACCATGACTTAGCTAATGGGAGGGAGCAGTTGTGGTCCGACTTGGTATAAGAAGAGATTCAATGGAGCACCAGATATGGATTCTCATCCAAGAATGATGATGAGGATAATTGTGCCTTATTTATAAAGGCAAAGAAAGGGAAGGGGAAGTCATCTCATTCCAAATTAGATTCCAGTAAGGGTGACAAGGAGAAGAACTTGTCGAAGATTAAATGTTTTCACTATCACGAGCTGGGACACTATGCCACAAAGTGTCTGCATAAGAAGGTTGGTAAGAAGCCCTCAGGAGGAGAAGGAGGTGAATCTCTTGCCTCACAATTCGAGCTGGATTTCACCCTCATCACTTGCATGGTGACATCGATGATGGGTAGTGTGTGGTACCTAGTTAGTGGAGCCTCATTCCATATGACTGACAACAAATAGTTCTTTAGTGACTTGGAGGAGAAGGACCTCTAGATGCACATCGAGATGGGAGATGATGGGAGGTATAGCGCAACTGAAATTGGTACTGTTACCTTTCAGAGGGAGTCTGGTTCTCCTCTCACATTAAAATATGTCATGTATGTTCCAAGTTTGAAGAAGAATTTGGTTTCAATTTCCATGTTGGAGGATTGTGGCTATGAAGTGATATTTAGCAAGGGAAAGGCTTTCCTTCGTCACATATCCTATGGACAAATGAAGCGGATCAGGGTTTGGGTGAAGAACCTCTACCAATTGGTTGTAGAAGACTATGCTTCTTTGAGCACAAAAGTAGAGAAGGTGCAGAGCCGAGACATTGGTGAGTTGTGGCATAGAATATTGGGTCACTTGCACCATGAAGCTTCGAAGATCATGCAACAAATTTCTACATGACTTCCCAAGGGTACACTAGAGCAGAGAGACACATGAAAAGGGTGTACATTGGGGAGTACACCAAAGATTCCTTTCATTATAAAGACAGTCGATGTAGAAAATTTCTACAAATCTAGCTCTGATACCATGTAGAAAATCTGCTATAGGTTAACTTGATAATTCAATATAAATCAAAGAAGAATACTATAACCTACTTCTACTATCAATTTGTGGAAGCTTAAAGATCGAGTTGAACAACATAACCAGAAGAAGAAGAATCAATGCACAATACACATGAAAATACTTTGGGGAAAGCCTCAGCGAAAAACCCCACTATTTGTATTATCATACAAGGTGGAAATACATAAAGATTATATAAAGCCTGAGCTCTCGCAGCTAGCCAGCTCTCAGTACTGAATCCTCACAGATGCTCACAGGTAATCTTGGCTTCTCTCCAACCTTCCTCTATGCCCTCCAAGCTCCTATTTCCTTGCGCTGTTCCTTGTGGATGATTCTCCTGTTACCAAGTGGAACACTCTTAGAATTGCGCAATCCTCAAGGAATGATCCTCTATTGCATGCATGAGTCTTCTCTTTGAGAAAAAACATGCAACTGGTAGTACACTATCATTGAATTTCATCTCAATTAGGTCTTTCTCAAAATAGACATGCATGAGTTTCTAATAAGGGAATCTTCAGTTAACTGGAGTAGCACTAGTTGAGTGCATGCATGCATCAGCTGATTGTTAACTCACTATTAGTTCCTCAAACAGTTTGGAACTAATTTAACTGGACTTAACTCAGTAAACTGAGTTAACTAATTACAACTCAAATATAACTCAATCTTATCTCCTTAATTTAAGGGATAACTCTTGCATGACTTCAGAAAGACTTCTAACTTGAATTTCTCCAACTAATTAATTCAAAATGATTTAATTAATTATTTCCAAGTAGCTGTTAAGACTAAATTCATTTTAATTCACAATTTAATTCAAGGACAAATTAAATTGGAATATTCTTGTTGCCATATTTCAACACTCCCTCTCAACAAGAAAGGGATTATCTTCCACCCCAGTCTTGTCTCTATGGAACTCAAATTTACACTTTGACAATGCCTTTGTCAAAATGTCAGCATCTTGCTCCTCTGTTGAAATATACTGCAGTGACATGATCTGTGAAAAGCCACGGGCAACAAATCTTGCCTTAGCTTCTCCACACTACCATCAACAACTTGTTTTACCTTGTAAAGCCAACGAGAACTCAAAACTGACTTGTTCTCCAATCTCGGAACCACGTCCCAAACACTGTTATGAACTATGGAGTCATATTCGTCCACCATAACATCTTTTATCACTCAGAATTTTTCCCTAGAAGTTATCAGAAGAAGGAAAATACCGAGGTAACCACAAACCAATCTTTTAACTATAGTCTCTAGCCAACCTATGACTCAGAGAGGGCTCTCTCTATATAATTTAGCTTTATTTGTTGAGATTTTAGGCTAGTTCTTAAAGTTCAGAGGTTTTTGGATTTGTATTGGAAGTTGGATGGTGGAATCCTTAAACAAATGGATAGAATGAAGTCTTTGGCTATTGGGCTATGGAGTCAAAGAAGGGCAGCAGAACTGGGATTAAATCATTAAAGGGAGTGTTCAACAGGCAAGCTAGCATAGTGAAACATAGGTTTTTAGGTTGAATGGGTGAAATGATCTTAACCAGGGTGAGAGAGCACTTAAGAATCCCCAAAACGGGATTAAAAGGAGCAACAAAGGATGATCATGAGCAAAGGGCAGTTAAGAATCCTTTACTATAGACCAGAGGGAAACTACCTGAACTATGAAGCAATCAAGAATCCCTTAGATAATTTAGCAGAAAACATAAAAAACGCACAATAGTCAAAACAGAGTGAAGTGAAGCAAGTTCTGAGACATCATTCCATATTATAGCATTTAGATTTCATATACGTTTAAGATTATGGAAAAACTTTTAAAGAAAAGTGACAACACAAAAGAAGATACTTGTTTGTATTTCGCACTACACATGAATCCAATGAAATGTATTTGTTTTATTCAATAATCCAGCTTGTTGGTCCAAAAATGATACAATAGCTTACAATCTTTGATTAAGAAAACTATAAAAATGTTTAAGAATCCACCCTACATACTTCGAATTATGAAGTATTTATACAAAAAAAAAAATATTACAAAATATCTCAAAACAGCGTGAGATTTAATCTACGAAATACGAATATCTTCTTGCAAGAAGATAGAGACAACTAATGAACTATTTCATGATGTCCTTTTTATTATGGTTGTGTTGGCCTTCATTGTTGAAGTGTTATCCTTTTAATCTAGCTTGCAGTTGTGGAGTTTAACGTTGGAATCTTCTTTACTTTCATCTTTCAACTGATACTCTTTAACCTTGATACTCTTTGACCCTGTTGTGCTGTTTTTACCTGTTTTACCCAACTGCCTTCATTTTTACTGTGCAGTAACTCTCTACTGTAAATTATCACAGTAAATCTGTCATTTTCTCCCACCATTCTGCATCTGGTAATTTCACATTCACCATTCTCCTATAGATTTCATCAGCCTCAATATACTTTGCAAAATTGGGCTTGGTGAGAAACAAATGTTTTATCTCATGCTCAAGGAAAAACAAGTTCTCCAATGTGTTATATAACACTTTGCCTATTGGTAGGGCTTTAATGGATGAATAACTAGCTTGTTCCTTAGCTAATTTTATGAGTCTATCACCATAGTCCAACTATGTCATGAGTTTGTCATTGATAACCATAGGACTGGGCAGATCTCTCTCCCTCAAAATTTGGAATTTAGCAATCAACCTATCAATGGCTACCTACATATTATGGCACTTTTATTCCAAATTGAGCATAAGGTTCCTTTTAGAAAGGACCTTCCTTATTTCTAAAATGGTAGCAGTCCCATCTTCTATATTTATCTCCTAGAGCTCATATCTATTCTTGCTGTTGTGGAAGTGGATGAGTCTATTTGCATCCTCTGGCTTACCTCCCAACTCCTCCTTCACTTTCTAGATAGCTTCTGTAGCTATCTTTACCAACTCCATTTGTTCAAAAATAACTTGGATTGATGGAAAAATATGATTGACATAGTCAACGATATTGGCCCATAGCATTTCCTTGGTTTGTCCTAGTGGTTTCTCCAGTGTCAAATCCTTCTCTAGGATTTTGATTCTCTCACCCATTCTCTGTGTATTTTGTGCTTCTTCTTTCTGCTTCAGTTGGGAAAGTTTGTAGTCTATTTCCAAACTTGCAACCTTTTCTCTTAACTTACTCATTTCAGTAGCCTGGATAGACATGTATTGCATGGCTTTGACTAGTTCTGCTGCTTTCTCTCCTGATGCACCTACTGCTGATGTAGACTATGTTATTGCTAGCAAGGCTATTGCAAGTGGAGCTATAGGTGCCAAAGATGTTGCTAGTGTGGATGACACTTCTATGGAGACTGTGGGGATATCATTTCTTGAAAAAGTGGCCACATCTGCCTGTTTTAATTGGATTAGAGCATCCAATTCCTTTTCTGTCTCCTTAAGTTGATCATTTAGCTTCAGGACCAAGTCCATCAACTCCTTGCTAGTTTGATTCTCTATGACTTCTAGAGTTTGAGGATGTTGCAGCTGGGGTATTTTCAATTGCCTCTTAATTGCATCAATATAATCATTTTTCTTCTTAATAAGCTGCTCTGTAGCTTTTATATCCTTGGGATCGTGTCCCAATTCAATCACTAAGTCCTCTAAGGACTTGATCCTTGTATCCTTGGCCTGTGATGAGACCTTCTCTAATTAGAATTGTGCCGATATGTTGTTTAGAGAGTTCTATAGGTGATGGGAAGCTATGGCTTTACCTGTCAGGGTGGAGTATATCATCTCTCCAACCTATTTGTGTAGTTCAATCTGGTCTATGGGATAAATATCCCTTGCCAACACTTCAAAATCTAGCCTTTTGAAATATGATGTTGTCTTTGGCTATTGGCTGTAGACTTAACAAAGGTCATTTGAAGCTTTCCCTGTTTAATGTCAAAGGCTGACAATAGCCTTGTTTGATTAGTGGGAGTTAGCTTTAGGTATTGTGCATATGTTTGCACCTTAAGCCTCTCATTTCTAGCCTTGATTTCTTTATATATTTCCTTGATATATTGGTCTTTGTCAGTAGGCATTCTGAAGGAAGACAATTCAACACTGAGCTGATTTTCCAACATCTGGGTTTATGATGTGGAAGGCTCTTGCATGCCTCTAGATGGAGTGGTAGGCATACTTCTTTTTGCTCCTGCATTTGTGACCTCAACTGAGTCTTCAATATATTCCTGCTCAGAGGCTGGATTTATCCTTTGCCTCTTATTTGATTCCTGTTGCAAATTAGAGGTGGCCATTCCTGAAGTGGAATCCCCTTCTCTGTTTCTTTTTGGGACCTTCTCCTCATCCTGAGGAGTCTGCATGATTGGAGGGGTGCTCATGGTTCTTTTTGGTTCCTTTGGTACTTGCATAAAAGAGTTGTCATCAAGCTGTTTTTCTAAATCAATCAGAGCATTCTCTATGTCTACTCTAGTGCTGTCTTGGTCTACTAGGGACCCTCCACCCATTCTATCTGATTTGTATATGCTTCTATTTAAGGTATGGGATGGTAAATGAAAGGTCCTAGCTTGACCTTTTGTCTCTTCTTTGTGATGAATTCCAAAGGATCATATCTCCAAACAAAACTTCTTTGGAACTTTATATTCTATAATATCAAATCTTCCTCTTTGCCAGCCTCTCCAGAGTTGCATATGAAGGGGCTTGGTTTGTCTTTTATCTTAAAATAAGCCTTCTTCTTGGCATTGGCGAAGTTGACTTCATCTGTATTGCCTATTCGGGGACGGAGGTCCCGCGGTAGGTAACAGCAGGCACAAGCACTTTCCGAGGGGGGACCAACGCTTAAGAAGGGTAAGGCCTTATCGAAATCTCTTTTTGTCTATAATATTCTAGGGCAAACAACCTCATGGGGAGGTATTTTGGAAACTTATATGGTGCAAACATGCAACCATATATCCTAATTTTAGTATGGTTTTGGTAAAGGTACTAGTCACCAACTTTGGTCTGCTTAGACAATTGAAGGACTCTCTTTATTTTTGCATTGCCATGACTGGATGTACAAATAAATAAATGAAATCAGAGTAAGAGTATGGAGAGTGGTATTGGTGGATCAATGGGGTCCAAAAAATCACTGACTTGGGCTGACCCTTGGTGTCAATATTTTGAAGGGTGAATGGGAACTTCTCTGACTTATAATATAAGAACATATGGTATAAAACTGAGGAGTACTTAGAAACCCTTTCATTGTTCATTTTAAGGAATTGCTCATGCATCCTATCAACTATAAATTGGGCATAGTCATAAATGACAGCAGGAGGCTACCCTAGATTGTAGATGGACATGGAGGAAAGGATTATTTCATCAATGTACTCACTGGTGGAGTAACCCAAAACACAAGATATCATGGCCACAATATTCTGGCCCCATGGAGAGGAAATGACTGATACATATGGAGGGGAGTCCTTAGGGATGTGTTTCTCTTCTTTGATGAAGGTTTGGAATAGTTGGGCCAACTTTTCAGAGCTAAGTTTGGCATACAAGTCCAACAAGTCTCCAATTGAGAGGGGAGTTATGTTTGGTCCTAGTTGGAGCTGCAACATTTCGTTTATGGACTCAACAATGATGGTGAAAAGTATGGTTTGGTTTGGGTACATAAATTCTCTTTGACTGGGAATGTGATTGGAATGATAGTAATGGACAATCACTAGGAAAATGTGGACTTGGGGGAAGTAGTATTTAGGTAAATTTGACTCCCAATGGCCAATTTCATCAACATGATTCAGGAACTTGTCCTTACTTTGGCAATGTACTTTGAGAAGGGGTTCTAGGGCAGTGGTATCTTTTATTTGGAAATATTTATCTTCCAAAGGAAGGTGTTCCAGGTCTAAATGAGGTGTAGTGATGGGCCTTACATCCAATGAAATTGGGGCAGCGATACTTAGTTCTTGTGGATTTGAGTGTGGGGGGTGATTTAGAGTTTTTAGGGCAACGAAGTTTTTGCAGTTGTTTATGGCTCACATTGTTAAAATTTAATTAAATTAGATCTTTTTCACTTAACTAACAATGTCACGAGGGTGAATTGACTTGGAATTTGACAATGGAGTTGGAAGTCCACAGTTAAAATACCTGGAATTGGGCAAAATTTACTGTAAATGGTGGTTGAAGGCGGCTGCAGAGGTTCTTACGGTACTAGTATGGACTGATGAAAAAGATGGGCTATCTGCAGCATCTGTGGAGCAATGGCGAAGGTTTGTGAGCAATTTGGCTGTTTGCAGGGGTTGCAATGATTTTCTGTGTTCTCAAAGGCAAAATGCACGAAAAGAGTGAAAAGAGGGGTAATTAGGCTTTTATAGGAAAACCGGTTAATTTTGGCGGGTCCACAAATTGATGAACAGTGACGGTTTTTGGTTGGAAGGGGAAAGTGGTTTGGGAGGTCCATCACATGACTTTCGTGGTGCCGACGCTATTCGGGAGGGGTCGCCTGATTCCATTCACTGTTTTCCATGTAGCATCGGGGGCCGGGAGGAAAACCGCTTTATCGGGTGGGTAAAGGGCGGACGTCGGGTTGGCCCGATATGCTTGTGGGGCATTGGATGTGGAAGAGGGATGAACAATGGTGATCGGAAGATGGGAGTTGTGCAGGGGAGAATGATGGGATTTAATGGGTGGCTCGGGGACTTAATTGCGGTGGTTTCAGGATTAGTTTAAGGACTAATCCAGGTTTAGGGGATCGGGCCAGACTGTAATGAGGAATTAGGGATTCAGGATGGGGTTTTAATGTTTTTTGCAGGATAAGGGGTAGTAACTGTTTGGTCAATTTAGTGTTGTCTAAATTGCTATCATAAATTGTCAACCCGGGGCTCGTAAGCTGATGAAGTGAAGTGTACAATATATACTTAAGTAGCCTTTCCTAGTTCTTTTGTCGTTTTTAGTTTATGTCTAGATTATATTCCTAATGTGATGTGATGAATTTATAAACAAGTGAGTGAATGTGTGTGTATGTGATGATTTCTAAATGCTTCTTGAATTTAAAATAGAAAACTTGAACAATAACTTGATATGGAATTAAAGCTTTGAATGAAAGTAAAGCATCAAACAAAAAGACCAATGGCACTAGTCCAATACCTTACTGCTGATAAGAATGAAAATGAAATCTATATTAACTCAGCTGAAAGCAAGAACACTACTCTAACTCCTCTATTGAATCTAAAGCAATGCAAAATTAAGTGACAAATCACACTACTTAATTCTCCCTTAACATTCTGCCTTTAGCTAAATTGATCATGTGAAAAAGAGTTAGGAGTGAATTAGCAATATGAGTCTAAAACTAAATAAACCAAGCTGCAATTAAATGATGTTTTGGTTCCATAAAAGTTAGTGAATCATGATAAAAAGAACCATCAAGAGATTAGCAACTTGACAAAACTTGATAAAGTAAACTAGGCAAGGAAACTAACTAAGCAAGGAAACTAATGAAAATCAAAGCGAAAGTCAACAGTTTAGATAAGACAACTTCAGATGCCACTAGTGTTAGAAAGAAGGAAAAGCACATTGTCCCGGGCTCCTAACAAAGCTGTAAAAACACACACTGATTAGTCATGAAAAGTACAGAAACGTAAAGCAGCATGATTCAAACTGTACATTAATATACATGGTGAATTAGAGAAAAACGGAATGCAGGAAAGAAAATTTAAAAGACACTGTACAATGGTTGTAGCAGACAGGGGCCCTCCATCCACTTCAACCAATTAAAAAGATCAGCTACGCAGGTAAGAACAGAACTGTCTTCTTGGTATTAAATCAGCACATAACAAAATATAGTGGGGAGCGTAAACGCTATGTAAAAGAGTCTTGAAACAGAGTTTACAACAGCAAAAGACTAACTTCCAAAAACTCTCCAATCAGCGTGTAGAAACGCTTTATTTATAGTAGGAACACAAACTGTTCTGTGCGTAAACTAAGCTAACTAAAAGCTATGCAAAAGACATGTTCAGCAGCACCGTGCACGGATTTAGGAAACGATCATCATGGTTGATAAATCCGCTATTGGATTCTTGTCCCCTGCAGTCTTCATGGCTAAAGAAGAGGCCAGCTGTGAC
>APFE030919725.1:49137-102120 GCA_000404065.3 Pinus taeda | reverse complement strand
CAGATGCCACTAGTGTTAGAAAGAAGGAAAAGCACACTGTCCCGGGCTCCTAACAAAGCTGTAAAAACACACACTGATCAGTCATGAAAAGTACAAAAACGTAAAGCAGCATGATTCAAACTGTACATTAATATACATGGTGAATTAGAGAAAAAAGGAATGCAGGAAAGCAAATTTAAAAGCTACTGTACAATGGTTGTAGCAGATAGGGGCCCTCCATCCACTTCAACCAATTAAAAAGATCAGCTACGCAGGTAAGAACAGAACTGTCTTCTTGGTATTAAATCAACACATAACAAAATATAGTGGGGAGCGTAAACGCTATGTAAAAGAGTCTTGAAACAGAGTTTACAACAGCAAAAGACTAACTTCCAAAAACTCTCCAATCAACGTGTAGAAACGCTTTATTTATAGCAAGAACACAAACTGTTCTGTGCGTAAACTAAGCTAACTAAAAGCTATGCAAAAGACACGTTCAACAGCACTGTGCACGGATTTAGGAAACGGTCATCATGGTTGATAAATCCGCTGTTGGATTCTTGTCCCCTACAATCTTCGTGGCTAAAGAAGAGGCCATCTGTGACTTTCGTGTTCCACCTGAACACGTAGAGCCGTGCCACCGTTTGCAAGCTTGCCGTTTGACCAGAGTTACCTCGACGTTGACCAGGGGTGGAGACGACCAATTGGCTGAGCTGACAGCACACGCACCATGTACACAGTCATACAAACTTGCCCATGTGGCTCTTTCCTCTAGAGGACACCTGGATCATAGCAAACAAGAAAATGGATGCGGAATCTGGGATTGGCTGCAGAATCAGAGATCGGTTGCGGAAACCCTGTATCAGCTGCGGAATTGCAGCACTTGAACCAAAAATCTAAACCAACAGTCGATCATTAGGATAATTAGCAAATCATGTTAAAAAGTCCTATAATGCAATGAATTGAACAAGTTGATGAAGGAAATGATGACAAAAGAAGGAAATGAGTAGGAAAAGGCTGTTGGGAGGATGGGTAAATAAGTGCAGGTTTGAGGCTTAACAGTAACATAGTTTATAGATAAACTAAGGGGTGGGGTTAATTTATATGAGGGAGTTAAATATATACGGGTTAATGGGTTTTTCATTATTTTTATATATTTAATTAAAAAGTTAATATGAAGTGAAATGAGCGGAAGGGGTACCTGTGCTTAGGTACATGAAATGTTGTGTGTTTTCCATATACCTAGTACTTAGGATACATGTATTTGTTGGGTGTTTTACATAAAACATGTTTATAAAGGGGTTTTCCTAGGCAAAAGAACTTAACCTTAGGAAAAGGGGTTTTCTGAGGGGGATGAATGAATTATGATGAAATTTAACACCTTTCCTTATTAAGTCATCAAGCCGAGGGTCTGGTCCCACCAGAAGTCAGAGAAATGCTATGAGACTTTTTTACTTAAAAAACTATAGGTCTTAACATTTTTATTATGGAAGGGAAGTTAGTGAGTGTCATGGGGGCTAAACTGGACGAGGAGATGTTAAGTAAACCACATTGTGAACCATTGCCTTTGTTTTGCTTACCACTTATGCATATTTAAATGATACATTTGAAACAATGACATAAGCGTCCTTTATATCAAATGACACGATTTTCTGCAACCCTTCTACTACTTACCCACTTACTCATCCTACCATTTTTTCTTCACTTTATTTGGGTGCATTTAGGCTAGCAAACCCTTATCAATCTTTTTCTTTTCTTTACAAAATAAACTATCTAATTCTAACCTTATATCTTCCAAGGGCTCATATTAAACTGATGAGCTCATTTTATTCACTCTACCTATCTAATGATCTGCCAAGATTACATTGTTTGGTCAGATTTATTCACTACCTATAAACATAAAATTCAAAGCATGAAATAGTCAAGTTTAAACATTTTGACTATCATGGATTTGTGGCATAAGTAACAAGATGCACACAATCATTTATTATGCCTAAAAAGTAAATAGTAGTGGCATTTTGACTTGCACACTTTCATGGTCTCTTTTTTCTTTTGGGGTTTCATTCTTTTTGTCCTTTGATTATTTTTTTTAGGACATACCCTCTTTACATTTTTTAATATGGAAAACATTTGCAGAAAGCAAAGGTATGTACAATATTACAAGGCTTAACCTTAGTCATTCAAAACTATGACTCCTATTGGTATAGGAATCTAACAGTGGCTCCACTTGGGGATGACATTTCCTAGTGAAATATCAATAACTTTGTAGATCAGTAACCTTTGAATTGATGTTGATGTTACCTTGCAAAATTATCCTATATGCCTCTGCATTATTGATACTTATGACAGTGAATCCTTAAAGCTTAGGGCCTTCTCTTCGGGCTTCAACTTCAAAGATCACCATCCAATCCAAACTAGACTTTTTGAAGAAAAATGAATTATGTACAATGGGAAGTAAGAATCAGTAGTTAGGTTCAAAATAGCGTTTGAGCATTCGACCATTCACTGGTCCACCTTCTGCTTCTGTACCATCCATTTCTATTAGGAAGAAAGAATTATTACCTCTGAAAGCATAAATGACATATGGGCCTTTCCATAGGAAATAAAATTTCCCATGTTTACCTTTATCTTCCCTCCTTGAATCCCATTTTAAGAGTTTGTCACCAAGGTAAAAATCTTCAGCCTTGGTTATCTTATCAATTTTTTTTTTAATCCTTTCTTGCACAACTTGAGACCTGATATATACTTCCTCCATGGTTTGTTGAAGATGTATTGTTTGGTTGATTCTTCTTTGGATACTATTTGTTTCAACCTGCAACTCTTGAAGCAACTTCATTGCTAGTGTTCCCAAGGAGGATGGAAAAACCGCTTCCATCCCATAAACTGGTTGGTAGGGAGATGTAGCAATTGATTTTTTAGTGGTTAGTATAGTTGCCCATAAGGCATTGAATAATTTTTTGTTCCATTTTTTCTTATTATCCTCTAACGACTTTTTGATGATATTTACTAGAATTTTGTTTGAGGATTCTGCCAGTCCATTTACTTGAGGATAATAGGCTGTCGAATGGCCCATGGTTATATGATACTTGTTGCAGAAATATATCATTCTCTTGGATTTGAAGGCTGTTGCATTATCAGTAATGAGCTTAGTTGGACATCCAAATCTTGATAGAATGTTGGTTTCAAGAAAGGTTATGATAACAGTGTCAGTGGCTTGACTTGAAGGTATGGCCTCTATCCATTTTGTGAAATAGTCTGTGGCAGTGAGGATCCATTTGTGTTGGGCAGAGGAAGGTGGGTAAATTTCACCAATGAAGTCTAAACCCCATTGTTGAAAAGGTGTTTTAGCCGAGATTGGCTAGACGGGTGAAGGTAGAAGTTTTTTCTTTCCCTAAAAAAATTTGACATTTGTAACTGAAGGTCACATGTTTCTTTACATAAGAAAACAAGGCAGGCCAGTAGAAACTAGCTCTAAGAATCTTATTTGCGGTGGTTTTCTAGTAAAGGTGTCCTCCACAGTCACCTGCATGAAACTCTTGTAATACTTTGTCAGATTCATCTTTTAATAAACAGTTGAGAAGAATACCTTCATGATTTCTCCAAAACAAAGCATTGTCTAACATACAAAATTTTAAGGATTTCATCTTTAAAAATTTGCTTTTGGTCTTAGATAATTCATGAGGAGCTTGTAAATTTAGTAAAACATAAATGATATCAGCATACCATGGTGATTCAATAAAGGCCTCGACGATTAGTGGAGTCGCCATCTCCTCTTCATTATCTATTTGTGCAATAAATTTTATGTCCAGGGCCTAACAGTTTGGTTCAGCCACGAGCTTGGCTAAACCTTGGCCCTTGATTAACTTAGTTGGTTTGATTTCTATGTCATATTCTAAAATAGTAGCAATCCATTTTCCCCTCTTTCCATCAGGACTAGCCTGAGTTAGGATTTATTTGACGACTGAATTAGGAACATAAGCTACTATATGAGAATATAAAATGTACACCCTAAAATCCTTGATAGCTTTGACCAAAGCAAAGGCTTGTTTTTCCATTATGTTATATTTTAAGGGGGAATCTCTTAGGGCTTTGCTAAAGAAAGCAATAGGTTGTTCATAGCCCTGTTCATTCTTTTGCAGTAAAACTGTAGCATTTGTGTGCTTAGAAGCAAAGGAAAATAAGATGAAATCTCTGTCAAATTTTGGACTGATCAAAACTGGTGTTCTAGTTAAGGTTAATTTAATGTCTTCAAAGGATTTCTTAGCCTCAATAGTCCATTTTATGGTCGAATATTTTTTCAACATATTGTTCAGTGATCTAATTAATTTTGCTAGATGAGAAATAAATCTTCTAATAAAGTTAATTTTCCCTAAGAAATCTTGTAATTCCCTAATGTTCCTTGGATGTTGTATCTGTAAGATGGCTTCTATTCTTGAAGGGTCTATTTAGATACCATCTTTTGAAATTATATAACCTAGTAACTTTCCTTCTTCTAACCCAAATAAATACTTCTTGGGGTTTAAAGAAATTCCATATTTCCTGCATTTAATAAAAACTTGCCTTAGATGATCCAAATGTTGGTTATCATAATTTGAAAACACAGTAATGTCATCTAGATATATCACAAGGAAATCATGAATTTCTTTGGCAAAGGCTATATCCATAGCTCTTTGGAAAGTGTCTCTTGCATTCATTAGTACAAAAGGCATTTTCACATACATGAATGTGCCCCGAGGAGTAGTGAAGGCAGTCTTGGCTTGGTCATCAGGATGAACTAAGATTTGATTGTAACCAGAAAACCCATCCAATAATGAGATTCTGGTTGATCCAACTACCCTTTGCAAAATTGATGCATTTTGGGGAGAGGGTAATTGTCTTTAAGTGATACTTTATTGAGGTTCCTAAGGTCAACACAGAGTTTGATCTAGCTAGTTTTCTTCCTAGTTGGCACCAAGTTTGAAACCCAATCATAAAATATGATTGGTGCAATTATCTTAGCATCATACATTCTCTCGGTTTCCTTTTCAATTGAAGGTAATAGGACTTGATTTATCCTTCTAAATTTTTGTCTGAAAGGTTTTTGATTTTCTTTTATAGGGATGTGTGTTGTATGATGTTGGTGTCATAGGATTTGAGGTCCTCATAACTCCAAGCAAAGACATCTTGAAATTCTTTTAATAACTCAATGTATTTTAATCTTTCATTGGGAGGTAATGATTTAGAAAGTTTGTTCAATTTTGGATTTTCATTAGTGCTTATATTACACTCCTCTATATCATATTTTAAAGGTTCCATTTTAGGCTTCGTAGTTAATCCCTTAGGTAAGAAATTGTCTTTGAGATTGATTACTTCAGTTCCTTCATTCATTATTTCATCAATCTCAACTTTCTCTAGGTTTTCTACATCTGATTTTGTAAATTTAGAGGGATGAAATCTATCTATCTCTTCACCTTCTATCTCATTTGTTTCTATTTTATCTTTAGTGTTAGGATCCATTGATGTGTTGGTATCTACATTACTATTTACAAACTCTTCTTCTGAGATTAAAAAATTGTTTATCTGTTTGTCATCAACAAATATTTTCCAGTTCTTCAAATTATCTGGAATTGCAAGTCTGTCCCTAACTTTAGCAGTGTACTGATGGTTAGGTTGAAAGGGTAACTTGCAGGTGCTGGAAAACATTGCTAAACTATGAATCCATATTATGTTTTCTAGGAATTACAACAACATTGGTGTCTAAGAAAGTGTTTAATATTTCTATAATGGTTCCTCTGTAACAACTTAACCTAGGGTCCTTAGTCATATATACAACATTAATTTGGTTTATAACTAGTTAGTCTCCCATGACAGAAACTCTTTTACCTCCTAGATTCCTAACTAATTTAGGACCTAAAATTAGTGCTTCATACTCTGCCATATTGTTAGTACATTTAAAATTTAGTTTGTATGCATGGCCTTCTGAGTGATTATTTTCCAGATTGTATATCCAAACTTCTGCTCCTGCTTCAAACTTATTGACTGACCCGTCAAACTCAAGATGCCACAATATCTCATGTTCATAATTCGCATCATCTGTTTCCACAAACTTTTCCTAATTTTGACTACCTTGCTTAGTGGAAAGTTCTAAAGTTTGGACAATTTCCTCTTGTTTTGAAACTACAATTTCTTTTGGTTGTGTATCAACACTATCTAAAAGAGTTTCCTATGTTTGATCAGCATTATACAGGATAAAAGAATCAATGTCTAAATGTAGGGAGTAGATAGGAAAGTTTTGAGGTTGATCCTGGCTACTTACCATGTATTTCATTAAAGTTTCTCGGTACAGCTTCTTGGGTTGTCCAAAAATAAAAATTGTTGCATAGGACACATCAAGTTGTAAAGATCCCTGAAGTTTGGCTCCCCATGATTTGGATAACAACATGCCATACTTCGGTGATGTCAGCAACCACAGTATCCATAAGGATTCTCTTGGTAAGATATTGAACTAAGGTAACACACAGGTCTTTAATCAACCCCAGACACTTTACTTGACTTGAGTCAAATGAAAATAAGTCCTTGTGAGGTCTTGTAATGTCCAGGATTAATTTATCCATTACTGATTTGGGCATTAATTTATAGGCGGCCCCAAAATCCAACATCGCATTATGAAACATTTTGTCATGGATGCTAAGGCTAATGTAGAAAGGTGGTATTCCTCCTTCTAGTGGTTTGCCATTGACATCTAGACCGAATATAAGTTTTGGTTGGTCATCAAACAAGTTAACAAAATCCTCATTTTCAGCAATGTTCAGGGTTTGGTTTATCTGTCTTGTAAGTTTCCTTTTTGATTAACTCTGTTAAAGGGACTGGAATCTTTAACTTAGCCACCTCTACTCCCAAATTGAATGGAAAAGGGGCTTTCTCTATTTGATGGTTTTGAATTTTCACAACAGGGATTTCAGTGGGATGGTCTTCTTTTCCTTTATTGGGGACCTGTTTTTGTGAATATTCCAATCTAGTGTTTTAAAGTGTGTCCACTGATTTTTTAGGGGGAATTGAAGTAGAAGGTTGATCATTAGAAGTTTGATTAGGGGTTATATCTACAATGGTGTGGCCAGAATGATTCTGGTTTTGTCTGGGGAGAATCTGGAGGATTTTAAAAACCAGGGCTTCTTTGATTTTCTTGGGCTAATTTGGCACTATTTTCTTGGTTTGGTCAGGGATATCAAAATTCTTTGTGCTCCTTAGGTTATACTATTTATGCACTTCAAAGATGGCAAAATCATAACCTTGTTTATAATCAAATGACTCTCCAGATTGGATTTGCAATTCCTGCAGCATATGCAATTTCTGATCATCTTGGGTCAGAAAAATAACACCTTCATCATCTAATCCCATCAGGTTAATCTGTGTGTCTTGCTCTGGGTCTTTAGGATGGGATGTTTCTGCATAATTTTCTTGGAAAGGAGGCCTAATATTTTGATCAGGTCCATTTATTCTAGTGTTTTGGTTTTGGTTTTTCCTAAAGTTCGGGTTTCTAAGTAGAGGTGCATGTTGATTATACCACTGGTGTTTCCTCTCTATATTCTCTATTCTATCCATTAAATTTTCCATGCGTTTCGCTAAGCTATCTATTTTAATATCAAAGGGTAAAGGCTCAGCTTTAGCTATTCCTCTTCTTTCTTTCGTAACTCTAGCTCTTTTAGCTAATAAATTAGCCTCCACACTTACATCTAATCTTTGCATATCTTCTAGGGTTAGGGGGTGTTAGCTCTGCTACAAATTTTAGCATTTGAGGGTCAAACACAGCTTGGCTGTGTTGTTTTATGCTAAAAGGGAGCTCACAACCATCTGTTTCCTTCTTCCCCTTCATTCACCTTATACTCTCTTGACTCCCACTTAATCTCTTGTATTCCGCTGCCTCTGGTTTATCCTTATAAAACTTTGCATAATCCCGTGTTTCCTCTGACCCCCGAGCGCTAAGCTTTAGCCTCCATGAGACCCTACCATATAGCCTCAGTGCTTTCATTCCTCATTGCAATCGGTGAAATCGCATGCACAAGTGTATAAGGTTATGCCCCTAACTTCCGCCGATGTGATAAAGTTTTAAATACAGTTAATTCCTATATCGGGTCCACAGCCTTATCACAATTGGCACTTTCAGGTGGCAAGACTTCTAGTCTTGCGATCGGCGATGGATGCGACGACAGGTTAAATCATATTGTAATGCAGCATCAGGTCCAGCCTTTAGTTGCTGATCGCAACCAAATTTCATATGTATAAAGGCTTCCCCTTTGACTTCTGCCAATGCGATATTGTGATCGCTCCTTTGTCGTCCGATCAAGTCCCACAAGATTCAACTGCCCATGTTTGTTCGCACCTGCTTTCGAACTACCAATGCGATATTCATCAGTGATCGCAAGTCGCAGAGTTAGGGCTTGATGTTAATGTAGACCATGCCATTCCATCGATGCGATATCAGGTGTCAGACCCGATATGATTCACCACTCCCTTGTATAAAGTTTCAAGTCTGCTTTCTGCCCCCCGATAGTGTATTTTCCTATACTCAGTCTTCCTGTCTTCGTGCTCTCGATGGTGTATTTTGCCATTCATCTGCGCGATCCAATGGCAGCTATTGATCCCTGTTGTGCCTCTATGTCTTTAATCGCCTCCCGCCATCAAATCTCGGCCGTCCATCTAAGTCATCCAATGATCAATACTCATTCTCAGCTGCTGTTCATCTTCAATGTAATTTTCATGTCTGTGGCAGTCCTATACACCCGAAGAAGAAAAGAGCCCATGGTTCAATACTCTGTGTATTAAATCATCAACTACCCTGTACCTGCACAGTTAATATCTTAACAACTGCATTTAAAAGACAGAATGGCTAGAGAAGGAAAGGAGCATGCTCAAGCAGTTTAAAACATTGAAAGGTTATGGGTTTCATTTATATTTTACTGCGTCTACCCGAGAAGGACAACAAAGAACCAGAAAAGGTCAATTTTGTCCATTAAAGCAGTCAGATTTGTATGAGAGGCCCATATTAGATTTTAAATGTGGTTTGGTTCGTTATGACCCCTCCACGCATAGGTTAGGAAATATTTTTTGTAATCAACCTCCATATATACCCGAAGACAGAATGTCGAATGGTTGATGAATGTTATTCTGTTGTAAGGTTCAACTTCTAGAGATGGTAACTACTATGATACCTACAGAGTCTAGTCTTCATTTTCAACTAATGCAAGATTCTTTTGTCATTAATTGCTCACTTTCCACTTCTTCTTCTTTGTTCCAGGCTGTGCCTACTATGCATTTATTCATGTGCTATTGATATTTAGCATTAGAGGGGCTGTCATCCCACCTTTGTGTTAGAATTTAGCATGTATCATTGAATTTGTATGTAGGTTTCTGTTGTTTTAATGCCATAGAGCTGTCATCTTGTCTGTGCATTAGGAAATAGATTTACAAACCTTTTAACTGGTTGCAGCCGGCCATCACAGGGTCCTGTGCATCTACTGGTGTGGTCAGTGTTCTCCATCATTCACCTTATCCTCGAACTCTGAGTAATTGGTGGTTAAAAGCCTTGTAGTCTGGGGGTGTTCACCCATGTTTGGGGTCAAGCATAGTAGAGGTGGTTATCTGGCTTGAATATGCAGCATTTCTTTCATTCATCCACCATTTTTCTAACATTTTGTTGAGTTTGTAATGTTCCCGAGCATCTCCGATTTACAACCTAGGAGAGTTTCTTGGGGTGATAACATTAATTGGCGCCTTTGCCGGGGAGAGGAGATTGAAGCTTAGCTTCCCTGGGAAAATGACACAGTTCTAGATTTTGATGACAGACAAAGTATGGACACATTTTTGGTTGTAATCATCTATTTGGCAACTCTACTAGAGGAACTACTTGGTGGCAACTCCACATTGCAGTTCTAGTTTAGTTCGTGAGGCATGTTCGGAGAAATCTTTAGAGATCACCAGCTGAACCATTGCCTGATCCTGAGAATATCATTCAACAGAAGAAAATATCGCATTAAGGAGCACCAGGATCATGTAAGCCTTAAAAGTTCCATGTATCTCTGTTAGTGAATGTCACCTTCAGAGATTCATTCAGCTCCTTAGTCATTCATTTCCCTTTCGGATCTCAGTTGAAAGAAGCATCCATGCTGTCGATCATATTCCTCTATTTCTGTCATTCTTTTCATTGATTCATTCCACTCAGTCCACCAGTATCCCTTTCGTATACCTTAGTCATGGAAGGTCAGCAAGCCCTCACAAAGATAGAAAGAATAGTTGTTGCGAGGTATGGACCCCTGGTCTTGCCTATCCCTTTGAATGCCATGCTTGTAGGAGATTATCAAGAATTTATGCCTAAGTTTATTGGTGCAGAAGGAGTATCAGCTGAAGAGCATCTCGAGTCGTTTTATAACTATGTTAATAACCTAGATATCAATGAAGTGGATGTCTGGATGAGGGTTTTTTTCCAAAGCCTAGATGTGGAGGCTAGAAAATGGTTTAGAGAATTACCCCTAGGTCTATTGCAGATATTGAGGCCCTAGATGATGTATTTTTAAAGCACTGGGAAAATAATAAAGATCTGCTCTATTATCATACTGAATTTGGGAACTTGCAGAGGGAATATGGTGAGCTACTGTCTGATTTCAACATCAGATTCAATCATATGTACAGCAGAATGCCAGCTGAAGTAAAGCCCACTCCTACTTCTGCTATGATTTCTTATGCCAATGCCTTTGATTCTTAGTTCTTCCTGCTGTTAAGAGAAATAAGATGTGCTTCTTTAGTTGAAATGCAAGCTGCAACCTTTGAAGTAGAAGCAAACATTATTGTAGAGACTTGAAGGTGATACCGAGAGGAGAAGTCAGGGAGGTGAATCCTCATAATCCTCAGAGCCTGAGATTGATGAACTAGCTAGGATGATAGAATTTTTGGCCTCTAAAGTTTCCAAATTAAAAGCTGAGCAGTATTCTGAAGAAGCAGGAGCTCCTTGTCCCTTTACTCTTTCAAAGGAAAATCCTTATAGAGGTGCACAGGAGCAGATGCAAATTTTGCAGAGAAGCAAAGATGTAAATGAAGATCAAAGGGTGAAAATCCTTTGTCAAAATATAGTTGTGGAAGAAGTGCATCTTGAAGAAGACGAGGAGGTCCATGGTTTGGAAGATAAGGGCAGTGCCCCTTTCCTAACTAGAGCTTCTTTTGAAGAAGCAATATCTAGAGGCACTGCTCATGAGCTTGTTGTAGCTGCAGAACAGCAAGCTGATCAGTAACAATGATCAACAGAAGGCCCCTCCATCCTCCAAGAATCTGTGCTCGATGTCAGCTCATCTTCACATGACTATGAAGATCTGTAAATTTTCCCGCCTGCTATCATCCCTGGCCCAATAATCAAAGAGGGAGAGGAAGCTTCCCATAATTTTTCGTCCCTCTATTTGCTCAAGTGAAAATCCCTCAAATTTTCCCCTTGAACACTGAGGCAGAACAAAATTCAATGCTCAAGGCTGAAATTGATCATCTCAGTCTTGATATTCTGAAACCTGCTCAGATGGCCTCCACACAAACTCAAGAGGCAGCTTATCAGATGACAGAGGAAGAGGATGTACAGTTTTGGGACTCCTTGGATGTGGAATGTTCAAAGCAAGATGAAGGAGCAGAAAATCTCTCTGTGTCCCCTGCACAAGAATACAATGATGCATCTTTCATATTAGTTGTGCACACTACAAAAGACACATACAAGTACACAACAATCATGATTATTCAGTAGCTGTAAAGAGGCTCCTGCGAACAACATCCAAAGAGGAGAGCATACAGAAGGGAGATTAAATTCAATCCATATTTACCTATTAAGCCTAAATGTCCTAAACTTTTTGAGGTAAAGGATCAAATAAATCTTGTTTTGCAGCTCTATGATGAAGGGGCCAAGAGCAGGAGAAACAATTTTGTGGCCCAGCAAATGGGCAATTTTTCAAGTTTTAAGTTTTTCAAGCCTTAATGATTGTAAGCGTGTTCTTTTATAGATTTTAGTATAAACTTAATTTGACTCCATGCCCAATGGATACTAGGCGAATTTTTTTAAGTTGGTTTTGTATGAAGGCATTGGTCTGTAGGTTCTTGAGACCTCACAGGGAGGATCTCATCCCCAGAAGGAGCCAGTGTTAGCTCTGCTACAAATTTCGACATTTGAGGGTCAAACACAACTTTCCGTGTTGTTTTATGCTAAAAGGGAGCTCACAATAGTCTGTTTCCTTCTTCCCCTTCATTCTCCTTATACTCTCTTGCCTCCCACTGAATCTCTTGTATTCCGTTGCCTCTGGTTTATCATTCTAAAACTCTGCATAATCCCGTGTTTCCTCTGACCCCTGAGCACTAAGCTTTAGCCTCCATGAGACCCTACCTATAGCCTCGGTGCTTTCATTCCTCATCGCAATCGGAAAAATCACATGCACAAGTGTATAAGGCTATGCCCCTGACTTCTGCTGATGTGATAAAGTTTTAAATACAGTTAATTCCTATATCAGGTCCGCACCCTTATTGCAATTGGCACTTTTAGGTGGCAAGACTTCTTGGCTTGCGATTGACGATGGATGCGACGACAGGTTAAATCATATTGTAATTCAACATCGGGTCTGGGCTTTAATCGTTGATCACAACCGCATCGCATATGTATAAAGGCGCCCCCCTTGACTTTTGCCGATGCGATATTGCGATCGCTCCTCTACCATCCGATCAATTCCCGCAAGATCCAACAACCCATGTTTGTTCGCGCCTGCTTCTGAACTGCCGATGCGATATTCATCGGCGATCGCAAGTCGCAGAGTCAGGGATTGATGTTAATGTAGACCACGCCATTCTACATGTTGGACACCTAATCCTCAATGGGTTAGTGTGGAAGCTGAATGGACAAAAGGAGTCCAAGAGACCTTGGGATGTGAAACCCAATGGTCACAACAATGTTCTATAAATGTATATCTCTTGTTAATAAAAATTGTATTCTCATGTTTATCTTTCATATTGTTCTTGCTCCCACGTGTGTTTAACATGGTATCAGAGCGGGTGATTGTTGGTCCTGCTCCAATTTGAGCCACTTGTTTTGTGGTCTCTATATATATGTCAGTTCTGCGTTACCTGACCTTTGACTCTGCCTTATTCCCTGCGGACCTGAAATAACCTGCCTCTGCCAGTGCTGCACATCTGTCCATACTGTCAATTTTTATATAGCACTGTCTTTTCCTGTTTTAGTGCTGAGGCTCACATGCCACCATCGATGAAGGTCCAGCTCCTGGTATGCGTTGTTGAATGGTATGCGTATGATTCAAGTTTGAATGCGTTATGGTTCGATATTGAATGGTATGTGTAACGCTGTCTAGTGGTATCAACAGTTTTATTGAATGCTTTGGTATATGCGTTGAACCTGAATGGTATACGTTGAATGGTATTTGAAACTGACTTTGGTATATGCTTGTGCGTATATATGGTATTGAATTGCGGTTTTATTGAATGGTATACACCGCTTTTGTATGTTTAATGAATTTGCGTTGAATGCCAAATAGTGTATGCCTGCACTCAGCAGTACAAGCCTGAGACACCCATGTCCGTACTCCTTACTACTTACAAAGACAACACCTTTGAATTCATAGTCAAGACTCCCTCTGTCACATGGTATTTGAAGAAGGCCATAGGAATTAAGTCAGGCAACGGTAAACCCTGTCACCAGGTTGTAGCCACACTAAGCCTCTAACACATCTATGAAATTGCAAAGGTTAAGCAATCCGATCCTTATTGTCAATATATACCGTTGGAATCAATCTGCAAGTAGATAATTAGTACAGCCAGGACCATGGGAATTGAGGTTAAGAAACATTTAGATTAATCGGTTCCTCAATTCGTTACTTCAAGCTTAGTCGTGGGGTTACAATACCATTTTTGGGTTTTTCATGTGGGATATATTCTTATGTCCCTGGTAGAGCTCAAAAATTGATACTCAGAGGGCGTTTAGCTTGGGGCATCATAAGCTGCCTGCAAACCCTTTCGGTTATAGACATGAATTGGTAACACTGGCCCTAACTTTTCAGAGCAACTCTTCTTTGCCTGCGATTATTGGGCACTCAACCGAATTGTGACTACCGTGCCGAGCCTCCTTTGGTTTCTTGGAAAATTTGCCATAGTATTCATCTTTCTGTTCATCTTCCAGAAAGATCGGAATTTCAAATCCTCAACTTGGGGCATTGTTTCTAATATTAGCAATTTTTCCAATAATTTCAAGGTCCTGACTTTGGACAAAAGTACATATTTCATGAAGCTGAGAATATAAAGCCAACTGATTTTTGTCAAAAACATACATTGGAAGGAGCTACTTGGAATAGTTTGAATTTATTATATTTCGAGAACCATAAATTTATTGCACCTTTGGACTCTCTTCTTTATGTTTTATTTATGTCCGAAGAAAAGTAGTCATAAGGGCTTCATTTCACAAATTAATTGTTGCAGCAACCTCAAAGGTCGTCCCTGGGTGTTAACGACGGAGACATATTTTTACAAAAGTTCATAACAAGAGTATTTGTGGGCGGAAGAGTTATTTGTAAAATAGTGAAATTTCCATGTAATGGAACAAACATATGTGCATTGAATTGAAGCTTCATGTGGAAGGCATTGCTCAAGAGCCCCAAGCATAAACAGATCGGTGAAAAGCAAAACAACTGCTCCAAGACTTTTAAAGATGAAAGTAAGGGTCAACATATGCGATTTTGAAGGAAAATGGCCAGAATCAGTGAAGTATTAGAATTCATGAAAACTTGTATACAATCTACTGTTGATGACACATTACAAATCAGCAAAGGATCTCTCTCAGAAATTGAGACATGTCTACAAAATGCACAGGAAAAGATTGATTTTTTGTAGCTTGAATCACAGCTACAGCAAGAAGAGCTACATCAAAATAGACATCATTCTGAAGCTGTTTTTTTTCAGAACATTGAGACAACCACCCATCAGCAGCAAGTCAATAATGTTACAGTTCATTCAAATAAAGCAGCAGTTATACATATAGATGCAGAAACTCAATCTACACTTCCCAAGCCCATCATCAGACCTTGGGAACAACTTGTCCACAACAAGCACATAACCGGTCTTGGATATGACAAGGACTTGTCCTTTCATATTCCAGACTATGCCAAGCCCATTCAATTTCATAGCGTTGGATTCGTTCATGATAGTTCACCTGCTCCTCAAGACAGTTCAGCTTCAGCTATTCCAGACTCTGCCCTGCTTCCACCGCAACAACAACAACAACAACAATAGATTGTGAAATGCTAACACTGTGACCGAGTTGGCCATTTGAAAGATCATTGTTTTGATCTTCATCCATGTAAGCATTGCCATAAAACCAGTCATTCTTCACACATATGCTTCAGAAACAAACGTCCTGTAAGAACAAAGATTCATCTTGGATGGATCGCTTCTTGGCAATGGGCATCAACAACCAAGAAGATATTCCAAACACATGTCAGAACTTGTTCCAGAGTATTGAAAAGTCTTGCAGTTGAGTTTTCTCCATCATCTCACCTTGTATATGACGGGGGGGAAATGATGGTCATCTAAAAGCTTGAAAGTCACATCAAGTGAACCTGAGCCACAACCTGCCACACCAGTTTCAGAGTTGTAGCCAGAGACAAAGATGCCCATGAACATGCCTTCAGTGGGCAATCTAGGACACTTCCACTACAACAAAACAAGCAATTTGCGCCAGAGTTAGCACCAGATTTTAGTGTATTTTTTTCTCAATTGAGATGAGAAGCTTGGCGCTAAATCTGGCTCTATTGTACAATTCTTAAAGCGTCATTTTTTGCGCCAAATTTTGCATCTGTTTTTACACCATAGTTTGCAACATATTTTGCACCAAGATTTGCATTTGGTTTTACCACTGGTTTTGCTTCTAGTTTTGTGCCATTTTTTGCATCTATTTTTGCATCATTTTTTCTTCCTCTTTTGTGGAATTGATTGCTTCTAGTTTTGTATCGTAATTTTCATTGAATTTTACACCATATTTGGCATCTAATTTGGTGCCTCTTTTTACATCCAATTGTGCCAGTTTTTGCATCTAGTGTTATGTCATTTTTTGCTTTTAATTTTGTACTTATTTTTACTTCTATATTTGCGCCAGTTTTTCAACCTTGTTTTACACCATTTTTTCCATCCAATTTTGCACCATATGTTGAATCTGATTTAGTGCCAAATTTTTCATGCATTTTTGCACCATTTTTTGCTTCCACTTTTGCATTTTATTTGTCTCCCTTTTTTCATCTTATTTTGCACCATATTTTGCATCATTTGTTGCATCCAATTTAACATCATTTTTAACAACGTTTCTCGCATCCAATTTTGCATCCTTTTGAGCATCTAAATTTTCATCCTATGTTGAACCATGTGTTGCGTCCACCTTTGCATCCGATTTTGTGTCTATTGTTACGTTCAATTTTGAGCCATTTTTTTCGTCTACTTTTGCATTTGTTTTTGCACTAAGTTTTGAATCATTTGTTGCACCTCATTTTACATCCAATGTTGCATCTCAATTTGCATCCAAATTTGAGCCATTTTTAAGCCCATTTTCGCACCATTTTTCTTCTTTTGTGTCCAATTTTGCACCATTTTTTATGTCCAAATTTTCATCCTTTTTGGTATCTAATTTTGCATCCTTTTTGGCATCCAAAATTGCATCCTTTTTGGCATCCAAATTTTCACCCTTTTTTCTACCACATTTTGTGTGCACATTTGCATCTCATTTTTCACCTAGATTTTAGTTTGAATTTTCATCTAGTTATGCATCATTTTTGGCATCCTTGGTTTCACCCTTTTTATTCCCATTTTGTATCTTGTTTTGTGTCTTTTCTTACATCCTTTTTGCATCCTAATTTTACACCATTCTTTGCATCCTCATTTTGGTGTCCATTTTTTCATCCTTGTTTGCACCTAGTTTGGTATCCTTTTGTATGCCCATTTTTGTTCCCTTCTTTGTGTCTAGTGTTGCACCCTTTTTAAATTTTACTTTAAAACCCTTTTTGTGTCATTGTTTGCATCTTGTTTTGATGGCTAGTTTAACATCCAATTCTACTCCCAATTTTGCATCCATGGTTACGTCCACTTTTGGATTCTTGTTTAGATTTTTACTTTCATTTCCATTTATGACCCCCTCTATTGGTTCATTTTACTAATTTCATTTACATAGTGAAATATATTACAGTTTCTAAATATCATTTTGCTAGATTTAATGCACGGTTAGATGAACATAAAACCCTCTCATTTTATCCCAGAAACCTAGGACAGACAAATTAAGAGAAAGGTTGTTCTAAGGCTCGGGATTCTTAGTAGATCAATATGTAGAGCATAGATTACGAAAAAGAGAAGGAATTCTTGTGAGTCCTCACATGCAGGTCTTCTTGGAGTTTTTAGTGTATCTAGGAAGCACTCCTAGCTAGCTCCAAAGCTTGTTCTTGCACATAAGAGAGAGAATAAAGCAACCTTCACAGCATAATATCTTGATAATAGAAACTATCAGAAGCATATAAATATTGTTGAATAAATAAATATAAACCAAAATCTCATACATTCATTAGTTAAATAGAATAAGTAAAGAATGAATAGAAACATATGGAAGGAAGAACAACTGGTCTATATTAATAAAGGAGTTTGATGAAAGTTACAACCATCAGATGTGGTTGCAGTAGCACCTCCCCCAACTCCTAGCTCCAAAAATCTCCCTCTTACGATAGATCTCAGCAGCGTGACAATACAAGAATTCTCATCATTTTCTCAATGGCCAAGCCTCCAATATATAGGAAAGTGACAGCTATCAAGATTTCCCAAATTCCTCATTATTTCAATTTGGGCAAAATCTTTTGGGTGAATAATGTTTCCTGATATAAAATGGCCTTTTCCACTTTTTAGATGCTTTTATACTTAGTAAAAGGATTCCCCATGCTTCATGGCTCTTTCTCGCTTTTGTATGCTTTTTTTTGGAAAAAGCTAAAGATGAGGATAAAGAGATCACATTCTACCATATGAATTTCCAAAAGTGAACAAGAGTGTCAAATTCAAATTCTAGTTTGCTTATGTTTTAGTTTTTTTTTTTTAATATATATTTAGTTTAGTTTCTTACTAAAAATATATATATTTAGTTTTTGGTAATATTTTTTTTATAAGAAAATTTATATTTTGTTTTTATAAAAATGGATTTCATTCATGCTAAATTGTGATTTTATGATAGGGGTTTAAATTATATATATATATATATATATATATATATATTATATATATATAATAACTTAATGCCATGTGTTGTGTCGTTGAGATGGGTATTATACATCTCTTCCTTGCTAAGTTATAGAATGTGCTTGGGTTTTCTTAATGCAATAAAACTAATTATGCTCTTCATTATATCTTGAGATGTTCAACTTGAACCCAATAAAACAATAAAGTTAAAATAGGTTTTTCTTTGTCCTTTGTAGATCTATGTCCCCATTAATCTTGGTCTTAATAGATTAATTGTCTTATGGTGGCCTTGAGTGGTCACTTCCATTAGTTGCATGCTTTTTAGTTTCCTGTTAGTGACATTTCTTAGGCTTGATAACATGTTATTTAATGTATCAAAATGTGTTATTGTCCATATTATTATTAAATATTAACATTAAATATGTTTGTTTTTTAGCATGGTTTAGCAAAACGTTCCCAAAAGGTTTATAGATGGTATTTTATAATGTAATGATTCATTGCTTGATGAAATTGTTTTGGATATTTTTTTTAATGATTCATTGATTGATGAAATTGTTATGGATATTTTTTTAGTATATTAACTTGTATGTGATAAAGTCAAAAGTCACCTCTTTTTTATATTTTCATTGGTCAATTTCCCTTAAGGCCACGAAGTTCACCATTCGGTCCTAGATTAAGGAAATATAGGAGTCATGAAGTGGAATTGTCTAGGAACTTAAATCTTGAAACATGTTTTTTTAGTCACATTATACTTCCTTTCTGTGTAAATTCTCGATGAAAACAGTCTCATGGAACATGAGGGGCCTCAATAGTAAAGGAAAACAAAGACTCCTAAAATAAAAATGGTATGCAAAGCACCCATCAATGATGTTGATATAAGAAACAAAAATATTAAGTGAGGTTCTACCTCATATAATTAGCAAATGGGGAAGGAATTTCCAAGTAGTCACGATTGATGCTTAGAGATACTTAGGTGGAATTGTTATTATTTGGAATGATCAGGACATCAAGGTTACCAATATGTTTAACTCTTTTCGCATTATGACAATACGATTTAGTTAATTGACATCAAGGACTACTACCACATATCCAATGTGTATCACTCCAATATCACAAATGGAAAACCTCTATTTCTCAGTTCTATTTCCCGTACAAGTAATTTATACTCCCCATCTCCATGGATTATTGGGAGTGACTTCAATATTATCAAGTGCCTTGAGGAAAAGAAAGGATGAACCATAATGTTTAACAAGATATTTTGTAAGCTATACCATTAAAGCCCTAAAGTAGTCTCCATTAAAGGTGTCAAGCAATGAGTCTCCAACCCACACATGTGGATCAATGAGATGTAATACATGTGTGTGTGGTGACTAACTTAATACACGGTTCTAATAACTCCACGAACTTATGTATTTCACTCCGTCACATAAATTGACAGTAGTGTGACATAAGTAAACCAAGAGTAGACATGAAATCCTTAGGCAAAAAAAATTCCATAGATCCTCAATTAGGTGCTTAAATGATGAAGTGAAAATGCAAGGGGAAAAGAGGACTTCATGTTTTAACGATCACAAACATGTGATCAAGTGTGACTAGGAGTGTATATATTCATATGTTTTCCAAAGAGGGAGTGAATACATGAGTTACCATTCATTGGGAACTATTTTTCTTTCTTTTTATTTTTCTTATATATAGGACTTAGGGAATAAGTTTTTCATAAGTTTGGCACAACTCATAGATATAACATTTACATGAATTTTCACTTCAACCTTAGAGTTTAGACTTAGATAAATCAGTATAGTGTATATTTAATGATTTTGGCTTTCACTTTTTGATTTTATTTCATCACAAATGAAAAAAGGGGAAATATTTTTCCACAAATCTATGAATTCTTAATAAAAAATGCATCATGCATGAAAACAAATTAATGGTGTTATTCCCTATGAAAATGATGGGTATTCTTAAGAAAAGCTTATGCTTGTTGATGTCTCCTCTCTGGTTGAGAGGGAGTGAGGGTAGACACCATATTATCCATGTACCATGTACTATGGCAGGACTAACAGTCGTAAGATTAATAAAGACACCAGTAGGGAGAATGGTGGATTGGATAAACATCTAGGAACAATATTCTTTGAGAATTTTTACTTTGACTAGGATTAACCCCCATAAGTCAAGTATATTAATCCAAGATAAGAATAGTCATGAGGATCAACATTTCCTGGTGTCAAATATTATGATAGTGGATTAGGAAATGATCACGTGAGGACATACCTGGTGAATATCCTAGTGAGGTAAGTGCCTAGAGAGGTAGTGGTGTCCAAATTTATGCCTCCCAACATTGTGCTCTGATCTAAAGGAGAGATAGAACTTGTTAGTCAAGGCCTTGCTATTTTGAAAATGTTGGCTATGATGATGTAAATCATCATTGATGCTTATCAATCCAGATCCCTTCTTATATGAATATTTCAACTTGAGATTACTTTTTTGTCTCATTATGAGTACCTCCCTAGTTTAGAGGGAGTGTCATCATATTCATTATCGCCATCATCACCACCATCGCCGTCATCATTATTGTCATCATTTGATTATCATCATAATCACCATTCATATTGTCATCATCATCGTCATCATGATTATGGACATTGTCGTCAATTTTTCATAATTACAGGGATCGTAAGAAATATCATCAACCCAAAAAATGTTACGAGTGCTCGAAAAGGGTTGTTAGGACACATGATATATGTAATAGAAATAAAAACTTTATGTTTTAGAGATGATCGATGATCATCATCATCACTACCATTATCATCGTCATTATAATTGTCATCATCCCCATCATCATAATTAATATAATTTCTATCATAATTGTTGTCATCTTCATCATGAGCATCAAAATCATCATTCATGTCATTATTGTTGTTGATGGTGACCAAGATGAAAATAATAATAATGATGATCAGATGATGATGACTTGGAAGACTACACCAAAGACAATGATTATGATTATGACCATGAAAACATTTAAAAATTGGGAAGAATGGCCAAGGTCATTAGCATCGTCATCATTATTGTCATTTTAACCCCCATTGTCTTTATCATCATTGTCATTATCATAACAATTGCAATTCATGTCATCATCATCATCTTCATTATCATCATCGTTATAATTATTGACATTGTCATCAGTTGTTCATAATTTTCAATGTCATAGGAAATATCATCAATGAAAAAAATATGATGTGTGTTGGAAAATGAATTAAAAGTGAACAAAAAAATGGGGGAAAAAATAGACGTAAAATTAGATGAAGAGTGGACACAACATAAGTAGATGCAAATCAAGATAGAAAAATTGACACAAAAGTGGATGAAATATTAGATGTAATAGTTGATACAAACTTGGACACAAAATAGGATGCAAACATGGATGAAAAAGTGGAAGAAAACATGGGAGCAATAGTAGGCATAAAACTTAGCATGAATTGTGGTGAAACAAATGTGGATACAACAACGAATGTAAAAAAAGACACAAACTTGAATGCAAAAAGGAGGCAAACTTGGATGCAAAAAGGGATGTAAACATGGACCAAACATGGGTGCAATAGTGGACACAAAATTAGTTGCAAAATTGGACGAATCAAACGTGGATGTAAAAGTAGACTCAAAATTGGATGCAAAAAACATAAACAATATTTGATGCAAACTTGGACATAAAAGAGGATGCAAATGTGGATGCAAAATTGGAAGAAAATGTGGGTTGCAAAGGTAGGCATAAGATATGGCACAAATCATAGAACAAAAAAAGTGGATGAGAAAGTGGATGTAATAACAAACACAAAAAAGACGCAAACTTAGATGCAAGACAAGATGTTATAAGGGATGTAAAAGTGGATGCAAACATGGGTGCAGCAGGAGAAATAAAATTGGATGCAAAATATGGATGCAATGGAAGTACATGAAAAATAATATACAAAATGAGACACAAATCCCAACACAAAGTGAATGCAAAAATGGATGCAATATTTTATGCAAAACATGATGCGAAGATGGATGCAAAATTGGAAGCAAATGCAGGTACAATAGTAAGTAGAAAACATGGCACACATTGTGTCACAAAAAAAGTGGATGTAATGATAGATGCAAAAAAGAAGAAAATTAAGATGAAAAATAAGATGCAAAAAGGGATGCAAAAGTGGGCGTAAACATGGGTGCAACAATGGATGCAAAATATGATGCAACAAAATTCGATGCAAAATTCGATGCAATATGAGACACAAAACCTAATGCAAATCTTGACGCAAAAGTGGATACAAAAAGGGATGCAAAAATAGATGTAAAAGTTGATGAAAACCTATATGTATATGAGGATGCAATCGTGGATGCAAATTTAGAAGCAAAAAATGGTGTAAAGGAAGGTGTCAAACTAGGTGCAAATTATGGCACAAGAAAAATGGATGCAATAGTGGACACAATAACAGCTGAAAAAGAGGATGTAAATATGGATGCAAAACAAGATGTAAAAGTGGATGCAACAAAAGTATATGCAAAATTAGATGAAAAACTAGACGCAAACCTTGATGCAAAACTTGGCACAAATGGGATGCAAAAAATATGCAAAAATGGATGCAAAAAATGATTTAAAAAATGATGCAAAAGAGGATGCAAGAGTGATGCAAAAGATGATGCAAGTGTAGGTGCAAAACGTGGATGCAATAGAGGATGAAAATGTTGGTGAAACAAAATTAGGTGTCAAACTTGATGCAAAACATGGTGCAAAGGACAACACAAAAACTGGCAAAACCTAGTGTAAAACTTGGTGTAAAATCTAGTGCAAAACCTATTACAATACCTGGTGCCAAACTTGATGTAAGACTTGGTGCAAAACTTGCATCAATTTTTGCAACATATTTGATAAATGGACACAAATAACACCAAAAGTGGGCTCTAGATGCAAAAAAGGAAGCAAAAAGGGATGCTAATCACAAGGTTTTGTTGTAGTGTTCCTCTAGCAGAAGACTTCAGCTTCTTGCTAGTTTCAGATGAATTCCAGGAACAAAATTGAGAACACTTCCTCTAGAAGTAGACTCTAGCTTCTTGCCAGTTTTGGAAGAGATCCAGGAATTGCATTAAGCATTCCAGAGTTGTTGGTCATCCTTAAACCATCATTGGTTGAGACTTCCCTTTTTAGGTTGAAGTTCTCCCTTTTATGTGGGGTGAGACCTCCCTTTCAAGGTTGAAGGTTTCCCTCTTCAAATCAATAGGAGCACTTCCTCTAGCAGAAGACTTCAGCTTCTTGCCAGTTTTGGAAGAGTTTCAGGAAATGCACTAAGCATTCCAGTGTTGGTGGTCATCCTTAAACCATCGCCCTTTATACCAACATTTCAGAGAGCACATTCAACCTAGTGCTGCCATGCATATTTGCACATTTTTTATTATAGCTCCCTTCTTGGACTCATACATAACCCTTCAGATTAAGGGGGGGAATGTTGGACACCTAATCCTCAATGGGTTAGTGCGGAAGCCGAATGGACAAAAGGAGTCCAAGAGACCTTGGGATGTGAAACCCAATGGTCACAACAATGTACTATAAATGTATATCTCTTGTTAATAAAAATTGTATTCTCATGTTTATCTTTCATATTGTTCTTGCTCCCATGTGTGTTTAACACTACCGCTGCGATATCAAGTGCCGGACCCGATATGACTCACCACTCCCTTGTATAAAGTTTCAAGTCTGCTTTCCACTGCCTGACAGTGTATTTGCCTATACTTAGACATCCTGTCTTCGTGCTCCTGATGGTGTATTCCACCGTTCATCTGCGCGATCTGATGGTTGCTATTGATCCCTGTTGTGCCTTTATGTCTTTCATCACCTCCCACCATCAAATCTCGACCGTCCATCTGAGTCATCCAACGATTAATACTCATTCTCGGCTCCTGTCCGTCTTCAATGTAATTTTGATGTCTGTGGCAATCCTGTACGTTCGAAGAAGAAAAGAGCCCATGGTTCAATACTCTGTGTATTAAATCATCAGCTACCCTATACCTGAATAGTTAATATCTTAGCAACTGCATTTAAAAGATAGATTGACCAGAGAAGGAAAGGAGCACTCCCGAGCAGTTTAAAGCATTGAAAGGTTATGGGTTTCATTTATATTTTATTGCGTCTGCCCAAGAAGGACAACAGAGAACTAAAAAAGGCCGATTTTGTCCATTAAAGCAGTCAGATTTGTATTAGAGGCCCATATTAGATCATAAATGTGGTTGGTGGTCCATTATGACCCCTCCACACATAGGTTAGCAGAGATTTTTTGTAATCAACCTCCATATATACCCGAAGACAGAATGTCGAATGATTGATGAATGTTACTCTGTTGTAAGGTTCAACTTCTGGAGACTGTAACTATTGTGATGCCTGCAGCATCTGGTCTTCATTTTTAGCCAATGCAAGCTTCTTTTGCTATTAATTGCTCACTTTCCACTTCTTCTTCTTTGTTCCAGGTTGTGCTTTCTATGCATTTATTCATGTGCTGTTGATGTTTAGCATTAGAGGGGCATCATCCCACATCTGTGTTAGAATTTAGTATGTATCATTGAATTTATATGCATGTTTCTGTTGTTTTAATGCCAGAGAGTTGTCATCCTGTCTATGCATTAGGAAATAGATTTACAAACCTTTTAACTAGTTACAACCAGCCATCACAGGGTCCTGTGCATCTGCTGGTGTGGTCAATGTTCTCCATAATTCACCTTATCCTCAAACTGTGAGTAATTGGTGGTTAAAATCCTTGTAGTTTGGGGGTGTTCACCCATGTTCGGGGTCAAGCATAGTAGAAGTGGTTATTTGGCTTGAATATGCAACATTTCTTTCATTCATCCACCATTTTTCCAACATTTTGTTGAGTTTGTAATGTTCCCGAGCATCTCCGATTTACAACCTAGGAGAGTTTCTTGGGGTGATAACAGGGGGTTTCTTTCCCTGAGTTGGAATGCCATGTCTATGTCAAAACCATCAGGGAATGTATTAATGCTAAGTCAGGTGGGGGTCTAAGATTAACTAGAATTGCATTGTATATATTGTTAAATCTGGTGCAGTAATCTTGAATAGTCTCATTGGGCCCTCTCCTAATATTTTCATATTCTGAAAGGATCTGTAGAGGATTCTTTTTCTTTCCCCATCTATTCAAAAATTGTTGATGAAATACTTCTAAACTATCAATACTAGTATCAAGCAGTGATCTAAACCATTTCCTAACATCACTAGCTAAAGTATCAGCAAATAGTCTCATTTGGACATCCACAATATCAATTTCATGAAGTTCAAAGTAGTTTGTCATCTTATTAACATGGTGTTGTGCAGTGTAGTGTCTTATGCCATCAAATTGGATGATTTTACTCTGGTATTCTACTGGCATGGCACTAAGTGGATTAGGTAAGACAAGGGGAGCATATCTATTTGCCACGGCTATAAGCTGGGAAGGACTAAGATGTGGGGTTGAGGCACTGGAAGATGATACAGTAGTGGAGGATGAACTAGGACTAGTGAGTGGTAAATGAGCAGTGATAAGTTGGTAAGGGAGTAAGGGTATGAATGGTGCTGGGGAATGGGCTTCAGAAGTTGAAGGGAATAATGGTGAACTAAGAGTAGTGGACAATTGTTCAGAAAACTTAGGGATCTTGGCACTACTAAGGGATGATTGTGGTGAATTCATAATGTACTCATCAATTGATTTGTTAGCTTTTTGCACTTCAAGGTCTGCAATAAACTCAGGATCTAGGACAATGTTACAAAAATCACTTTCATACTTTGAGTTAAATAATGACAAATCAAATTTCTCATCAAAGGGAAGATCTTCTAAAAACAACCATTCATCAGGGCATGAATTAGCTTTAACTAAGGGTGTGTGACTAGTTGAACTTTCCTCTGTTTTGGATTTTCTTGAAATCAGGTTGGGATTATCAAATATTGGGGTAGGGTTTGGATCTAGGTTAGCCCTAGTATAATGAGTTCTCCTTGAAGCCATAATTTCAAAATTTTTCTGATTGTTTTCTTTTGTGAGAAATAACTTTAAGAGGCTCAAAATACATAATTAAATATTTCTTAAAGATTTATTAGGAATGAGGGTTAATTTCCCAGTATGGTCGCCACTATGTTATCGCTCATAATTTTTCCCTAGAAGTTATTAGAAGAAGGAAAAGACCAAGGTAGCCACAAACCAATCTTTTAAGTATAGGGTCTAGCCAACCTATGACTCAGAGAGGGCTCTCTCTATATAATTTAGCTTTATTTGTTGATATTTTAGGCTGGTTCTTAAAGTTCAGGGGGTTTTGGATTTGTAGTGGAAGTTGGATGGTGGAATCCTTAAACAGATGGATAGAATGAAGTCTCTGGCTATTGGGCTATGGAGTCAAAGTAGGGTAGCAGATCTGGGATTAAATAATTAAAGGGAGCGTTCAATGGGGAAGCTAGCAGAGTGAAAGAAAGGTTTTTAGGTTGAATGGGTGAAATGATCTTAACCAGGGTGAGAGAGCACTTAAGAATCGTCAAACCGGGATTAAAATGAGGAACAGAGGATGATCATGAGCAAAGGGAAGTTAAGAATTCTTTACTATAGACCAGAAGGAAACTACCTGAACTAAGGAGTAATCAAGAATTTCTTAACTTAGATAATTTAGTAGAAAACATAAAAAATGCATAATAGTCAAAACAAAGTGCAATGGAGCAAGTTCTGAGATATTATTCCATATTATAGCATTTAGATTTCAGATACATTTAAGATTATGGACAAACTTTTAAAGAAAAGTGACAACACAAAAGAAAATACTTGTCTGTATTTCGCACTATACATGAATCCAGTGAAATGTCTTTGCTTTATTCAATAATACAACTTACTGGTCCAACAGTGATACAATACCTTACAATCTTTGATAAAAAAACTATAGAAATGTCTAAGAATCCACCCTACATACTTCGAACTATGAAGTATTTATACAAAAAAAATATTACAAAATATCTCAAAAACAACTTGAGGTTTAATTTAGGAAATACAAATATCTTCTTGCAAGAAGATAGATATAGCTAATGAACTGTTTCATGCTATCCCTTTTATTATGGTTGTGCTGGCCTTTATTGTTTCACGTTGGAGTCATCTTTACTTTCATCTTTCAACTGATACTCTTTGACCCTGTTGTGTTGTTTATACCTATTTTACCTGACTGCCTTCATTTTTACTGCACATTAACTCTCTGCTGTAAATTTATCACAATAAATCTGTCATTTTCTCCCACCATTCCGCATCTAGTAATTTCGCATTCACCATTCTCTCGTAGATTTCATCAGTCTCAGTATACTTTGCAAAATTGGGCTTGGTGAGGAACAAATGTTTTACCTCATGCTCAAGGAAAAACAAGTTGTCCAATGTGTTATTTAACACTCTGCGTATTGGTAGGGCTTTAATGGATGAAGAACTGGCTTTTTCCTTAGCCAATTTTTATGAGTCTATCACCATATTCCAATTGTCATGAGTTTGTCATTGATAACCATAGGACTGGGCATACCTCTCTCCCTCAAAATATGGAATTTAGCCATGAACCTATCAATGACTACTTGCATATTATGGAACTTTTCTTCCAAATTAAGCATAATGTTCCTTTTAGAAAGGACCTTCCTTATTTCTAAAATGGTAGCAGCTATCTTCTATATTTAGCTCCTGGAGCTCATATCTATTCTTGTTGTTGTGGAAGTGGATGAGTCTATTTGCATCCTCTGTCTTATTTCCCAACTCCTCCTTCACTTTATAGATAGCTTCTGTAGATATCTTTACCAACTCTGTTTGTTAAAAGATAACTTGGATTGATGGCCAAATATCATTGACAGAGTCAATGATATTGGCCTACAACATTTCCTTGGTTTTTCCAAGTGGTTTCTTTAGTGTCAAATCCTTCTCTAGGATTTTGATTCTCTCACCCATTCTCTGGGCCTTTTGTGCTTCTTCTTTCTACTTCAGTTGGGCAAGTTTGCAGCCTGTTTCCAAATTTGTAACCTTTTCTCTTAACTTATTCATTTCAGTAGCTTAGATAGACATGTCTTCTATGGCTTTGACTAGTTTTGTTTCTTTCTCTCCTGATGCACTTGCTGCTGATGTGGACTCTGTTGTTGCTAGCAAAGCTGTTGCAAGTGGAGCTGTAGGTGCCAAAGATACTGTTAGTGTGGATGGCACTTCTGTGGAGACTGTGGGGATAACATCTGTTGAAGAAGTGGCCACATCTTTATGTTTTAATTGGATTAGAGCATCCAATTCCTTTTCTGTCTCCTCAAGTTGATCATTCAGCTTCAGGACCAAGTCCATCAACTCCTCATGTCTGGTTTGATTCTCTATGACTTCTAGAGTTTGAGGATGTTACAGCTGGGGTATTTTCAATTGCTTCTTACGTATAGCAATATCATCATTTTTCTTCTTAATAAGTTGCTCTGTAGCTTTTATATCCTTGGGATCGTGTACCAATTCAATCACTAAGTCCTTTAAGGACTTGATCCTTGTATCTTTGGCCTACGGAGAGGCCTTATCTAACTGGAATTGTGTTGATATGTTGTTTAGAGAGTTATGTAGCTGATGGGTAGTTATGGATTTACCTGTCAGGGTGGAGTATATCATCTCTCCAGCTAGTTTGTGTAGTTCAATATGGTCTATGGGATGAATATCCATTGCCAACACTTCAAAATCTAGCCTTTTGAAATTTGATGTTGTATTTGGCTGCTGGGCTGTAGGCTTAACAAAGGTCATTTGCGGCTTTCCCTCTTTAATGTCAAAGGTTGACATTAGCCTTGTTTGATTGGTGGGAGTCAGCTTTAAGTATTGTGCATATGTTTGGGCCTTAAGCCTCTCATTTCTAGCCTTGATTTCTTTATATCTTTCCTTGATATCTTGGTCTTTGTCAGCAGGCATTCTGAAGGAAGACACTTCAACACTGAGTTTCCTTTCCAACATCTAGGTTTGTGATGTGGAAGGCTCTTGCATGCCTCCATATGGAGTGGTAGGCCTACTTCTTTCTTCTCCTGTATTTGTGACCTTAGCTGAGTCTTCAGTATATTCCTACTCAGAGGCTGGATTTAGCCTTTGCCTCTTATTTGATTCCTGCTGCAAATTAGAGGTGGCCATTCCTAAAGTGGAAGGCCCTTCTTTGTTTCTTTTTGTGACCTTCTAGTTATTCTGAGGAGTCTGCATGACTGGAGGGGTGCTCATGGTTGTTTCTAGTTCCTCTGACACCTACATAAAAGAGTTGTCATCAAGCTACTTTTCTAAATAAATTAGAGCATTCTCTACGTCTACTCTGGTGATGTCTTGGTCTACTAGGGTACCCTCCACCCATTCTGTCAGATTTGCATATGCTTCTATTTCAGGCATGAGAAGGTGAATGAATGGTCCTAGCTTGACCTTTTGTCTCTTCTTTGTGATGAATTCCAAAGGATCATATCTCCAAACAAAACTTCTTTGGAACTTCATATTTTGTAATATCAAATCTGCCTCTTTGCCAGCCTCTCTAGAGTTGCATATGAAGGGGCCTAGTTGGTATTTTATCTTAAAATAAGCCTTCTTCTTGGCATTGACGAAGTTGACTTCATTTGTATTGATGATTTGTCTATAATATTCTAGGGCAAACAACCTCATGGGGAGGTATCTTGGCAACTTATATGGTGCAAGCATGCAACCATATATCCTATTTTATGTATGGTTCTGGTAAAGGTAATAGTCACCAACTTTGTTTTTCTTAGACAATTGAAGGACTCACTTTATTTCTGGACTGATTCTAGGAGGAGGGTTTCCAACCAACATTTCCATGACTGGATGTACAAATAAATCAATGAAATTAGAGTAAGAGTATGGAGACTAGTATTGGTGGATCAATGGGGTCCAAAAAATGACTTATCTGGGCTGACCCTTGGTGTCAATCTTTTGAAAGGTGAATGGGAAATTATCTTATTGATAATATAAGAACATATGGTATAAAACTAAGGAGTACTTAAAAACCCTTTCATTGTTCATTCTAAGGAATTTCTTGTGCATCCTGTCAGCTATAAATTGGGCATAGTTATAAATGACAGTAGGAGGCTTCCCTAGAGTGTAGATGGACATGAAGGAAAGGATTATTTCATCAATGTACTCATTGTTGGAGTAACCCAAAACACAAGATATCATGACCACAATATTCTGGCCCCATGGAGAGAAAATGACTGATACATATGGAGGGGAGTCCTTAGGGATGTGTTTCTCTTCTTCGATGAAGTTTTGGAAGAGTTGGGCCAACGTTGCAGAGCTAATTTTGGGATACAAGTCCAACAAGTCTCCGATTGAGAGGGGATTTATGTTTGGTCCTGATTGGAGCTGCAACATTTTGTTTATGGACTTAGCAGTGATGGTAAAAAGTATGGTTTGGTTTGGGGACATGACTTCTCTCTGACTGGGAATGTAATTGGCATGACAGTAATGGACAATCTCTGGGAAAATGTGGACTTGGGGGAACTGGTATTTGGGTAAATTTGACTACCAAAGGCCAATTTCAATAGCATGATTCAGGAACTTTTCCCTTCTTTGGCAATGTACTTTAAGCAAGGGTTCTAGGGCAGTGGTATTTTTTATTTGGAAATCTTTATCTGCCAAAGGAAGGTGGTCTAGGTCTAAATGAGGTGTAGTGATGGGCCTTACATCCATTGCAATTGGGGTAGCCATAATCATCTCTTGTGGATTTGAGTGTGGGGGGTGATTCAGAGTTTTTAGGGCAACAAAGGTTTTGCAGTTGTTTATGGCTCACAATGTTAAAATTTAAGTAAATTATATCTTTTTTACTTAACTAACAGTGTCACGAGGGTGAATTGACTTGGAATTTGACAATGGAGTTGGAATTCCATGGTTAAACACCTGGAATTGGGTGAAATTGACTGTAAATGGTGGTTGAAGGCGGCTGCAGAGGTTTGTATGGTACTGGTATAGATTGATGAACGAGCTGGGTTTTCTGTAGTGTCTGTAGAGCAATGGTGGAGGTTTGTGAGCAATTTGGCTGTTTGCATGGGTCACAATGACTTTCTACATTCTCGAAGGCAAAATACATGAAAAGAGTGAAAAGAGGTGGAATTAGGTTTTTATAGGAAAAAAGGTTAACTTTTGCGGGTTCACCAATTGATGAACAGTGACGGTTTTCGGTTGGAAGGGGAAAGTGGTCTGGGAGGTCAATTGCACCACTTTTGTGATGCGAACGGTTTTCAGGAGGGGTCGCCTAATTCCATTCAGCGTTTGCCACGTAGCGTCACGAGCTGGGAGGAAAACCGCTTTATTGTGCAGGTAAAGGGTGGACATCGAGTCGACCTGATATGCTTGTGGGGTGTTGGATGTGGAAGAGGAATGATCAACGGTGATCGAGAGATGGGAGTTGCACAGGGGAGAATGATGGGATTTAATGGGGGGCCCAGGGACTTAATTGTAGTGGTTTCGAGATTAGTTTAAGGACTAATCTAGGTTTAGGGGATCAGGCGAGACTGTAATGAGGAATTAGGGACTAAGGGCGGGGTTTTAATGTTTTTTATGGGATAAGGGGTAGTAAAATAGTTTATAGATAAACTAAGGGGCGGGGTTAATTTATATGAGGGAATTAAATATATACAGGCTAATTGGTTTTCCGAGATTTTTATATATTTAATTAAAAAGTTAATATGAAGCGAAATGAGCAAAAGGGGTATTGTGCTTAGGTACATGAAATTTTGTGTGTTTTCCATATACCTAGTACTTAAGATAAATGTATTTGGTGGGATTTTTACATAAAACATGTTTATAAAGGGGTTTTCCTAGGCAAAAGAGCTTAACCTTAGGAAAAGGGGTTTTCTGAGGGAGATGAATGAATTATGATGAAATTTAACACCTTTCCTTCTTAATTCATCAAGCCAAGGGTCCTGTCTCACTAGAAGTCAAAGAAATGCTATGAGCCTTTTTGACTTAAATATTAACATTTTTATTATGGAAGGGAAGTTAGTGAGTGTCATGGGGGTTAAACTGAATGAGGGATGTTAAGTAAAAGACATTGTGAACCATTTCTTTTGTTTTTTTTACCACTTCTATATATTTAAATGATATATTTGAAACAATGACATAAGTGGTTTTTTATATCAAAGGACATGACTTTCTGCAACCTTTCTACTACTTACCCACTTACTCATCCTACCATTTTTTCTTCACTTTATTTGGGTGCATTGAGGCTAGCAAACCCTTATCAATCTTTTTCTTTTCTTTAAAAAATAAACTATTTAATTCTAACCTTATATCCTCCAAGGGATCATATTAAACTGATGAGCTACTTTTATTCACTCTACCTATCTAATGATATACCAAGATTACATTGTTTGGTCAGACTTATTCACTACCTATAAACATAAAATTCAAAGTATGAAATAGTCAAGTTTAAACATTTTGACTATCATGGATTTCTGGCATCAGTAACAAGACGCACAAAATCATTTATTATGCATAAAAAGTAGATAGTGGTGGCAATTTGACTTGCACACTTTCATGGTCTCTTTTTGTCTTTTGGGGTTCATATATTTCATTTTTTTGACCTATTTTCATTCTTTTTTTTCCTTTGATTATTTTTTAGGACATACCCTCTTTACATTTTTTAACATTTTAATATGGAAAACATTTGCAAAAAGCAAAGGTATGTACAACATTACAAGGCTTAACTTTAGTCATTCAAAATTATGACTCCTATTGGTATAGGAATATAACAACATCAACCCAAATCAGCTGTTGCATTGCTTCCTCAAAGGAATATGGTTCGGTATCAATACATTCCCTAGAAAGGGCCATGTATCCTGTGTACCTATCAAGTGACCTTCTCTGTCTGTGTTGAGAAGATGGTGCTGCCACATTCTCTCTTGCATCCTCCAACAATCTGTCAGCTTCTCTTGAGCGCTTTTCTCCATCTCTGGAAGACTCTGCTTGAGTGGATGTCTCCACTCCTGGAACCTCTGCATGCAGTTGCTCCACATCAGTTTTAGGCTACTCCTCCTTAGGAACCAACAGTTTCTCCACAACATGTATTTGGAGCTCCCTCTCAAGGGAAACTCGCAAGTCCTTCTACTCATCAAACTTGAGATCTCTGGGAACCACTGTTCTTCGACTAGTAGGCAAGTACACCCAATAGTTGTGAGGTGTATCAGTGTACCCCACAAGTATCCCCAACTCTACTGTCGGCTCAAGCTTCTTTCGTGCATCGTTTTCCCCATGAAAATATACCGATGAGCCAAAGATCTTGAAGTGACCCACATTTGGTCTCTTACCAGAGAAAGCTTCCTCTGGTGTCTCCATTCCAAGTATGTGATGCGAGCTTCTATTTTGCAAATAGAACGATGTGTTGCATGCCTCAGCCCACAAGTAAAGTGATAGGCCTTGGTCATGCAAGGTTTCCCATGCTTCCCCTACAGTAATTATGTTCTTCCTCTCGACCATCCCATTCTGTTGTGGGTTATGAGGTGCCATCAACTCTCGTTTAATTCCTTGCACTGTACAGAAGTCCTTAAACTCTTGAGAGACATATTCTCCACCATTGTCACTTCTCAAGGCCTTGATATTATTCCCTGACCCTTTCTTGACCAAATATTTTAACTCACAAAACTTTGTGAAGGTTTGGTACTTCTTCTGCATGAAATAAATCCAACATTTACGAGAATAGTCATCAATAAAAATCACATAATACCTTTACTTCACTGTGGATGCCATCGAGAATGGTCCACACAAATCAATATGAACTCACTCTAAGGTAGCCTCTGCTCAACTGTCTTGACCATGAAAGGAAGACTTGGTGTACCTTCCCAAGGTACAACCTTTGCATGTGTCAAATTGCTCAAGTTTACCTTTGGGAAGTCCTGTAGATATCTGCTGCATTATCTTCAAAGCCCCATGATGAAAATTCCCCAACTGCCTGTGCCAAACTTGCCAATGTCTTGGCTTTGCACCAATTCTTCTTTCGTACTCAATGCTGCACAATCGTCTACTTCTAGTTTATAGAGATTCTTCACCCGATTCCCTATCCTCTTGGTCTGACCCATGGCTATGTGTCTTGGGAACACCTTTCCTTTACTAAATAAAACATCATAGCCTTTGTCCTCCAACATCGCGACCGATACCAAGTTCTTCTTCAGTCCAGGCACATACATCACATCTGTCAAGGTGATAGGAGCTCCATGCTCCCTCTGAAAATCAATTGTGCCCACTCCTGAAACACTATACCTTCCATCGTCACCAATATCTATGCGGATCTTGAGGTCTTTCTCCTCCAAGGCATTGAATAAATTTTTATCACTGGTCATGTGGAATGAGGTTCCACTGTGAAGATACCAGACACAACCCATCATCGATGACACCATGCATGTGATGAGGGTAAAGTCCATTTCGAAATAGAGGTTAATGCCTCAACTTCTGATCCTTCCGAGTATCCCTTCTTGAACTTCTTCAATGGGAAATTAATCACATACTGTCCCATCTTGTGACAATTAAAGCATCTTAATTTAGACATGTCACCCTTCTTCCCTCCATGAGAAGAATTTGATTTGGAATGGGAAACCTTCCCATTCCCTTTCCTTGCCTGACTTGCTAAGGCCAGATTTTCTTCATCATCATTCTTAGATGAAGAATCAAATCATGTGCTCCTCTTGATCTCCTCCAACATAAGATCTGACCATAGTCATTCCTAATCCGATAATTTCTCCCTTCCATTCATAGAGTTTAGGTAGCTATTCCAACTCTTTGGAAGGCCAAGGAGAACGAGGCTCACCATATCATCTTTGGCAGTAGTTATTCCCACAATGCCAGGCTCATCTTTGCATGTGGTGAGCTTGTTTAGATATGTGGAAATAGTATCACCCTTCTCCATCTTGACTATTCGAAGCTTATCCTTGAGTGCCAATTTCCACTGGTTGCTACTATTCTGGTAGAAGTCCTTCAATGTCTTCCATATTGAAAATGGAGTATCCTTCCCATGGAGACTTGAGATAATATGGTCTCGAACACCCTCAAGGATGATCCATCTCACTTGCGCCACACATTTCTTCCACTCAAGCAACTCTTGTGCATTAGTTGAAGCTGGCTTTGGGATTTCTTGATCAATGAATTCCTTCAGGCCATTGTCTTCTAATATAGCCTCCATTCTATCTTTCAGTGCTATGTAATTTGAGCTACCTTCCAAGGCATACTTGAGTCTCAAGCCATAGAACACCATTGGACAACCTTGAAGTATGATATGAATTTGATTTGCACCTACAACCCCAAACTTCAAACTTCGAATTCTCTTCTCGGTATATTGTTCACAACTCTGATACCATGTAGAAAATTTATACAAATCTAACTTTGATACCAAGTAGAAAATATGATATAGGTTAGCCTGATAATGCAATATAAATCAAAGTAGAATATTATAACCTACTTCTACTATCAATTTGTGGAATCTTAAAGATCGAGCTGAACAATATAACTAGAAGAAAAAGAATCAATGCACAATACACATGAAAATACTTTGGGGAAAGCCTCAGCTAAAAACTCCACTATCTGTATTATCATACAAGGTGGAAATACATAGAGATTATACAAAGCCTTAGCTCTCATAGCTAGCCAGTTCTTAGTACAATCCTCACAGATTCTCACAGGAAATCTTGGCTTCTCTCTAGACTTCCTCTCTACCCTCCAAGCTCCTATTTCCTTGCACTATTCCTTGTGGATGATTCTCTTGTTACCAAGTGGAACACTCTCTCACACATTGTCAGAACTACGCAATCCTCATGGAATGATCCTTGACTGCATGCATGAGTTTTCTCTTTGAGAAAACACATGCAATTGATAGAAAATTGTCCTTGAATTTAATCTCAATAGGGCCTTTCTCAGAATAGACATGCATGAGTTTCTGACGAGGGAATATTCAATTAACTGGAGTACTAATAGTTGAGTGCATGCATGCATCAACTGACTGTTAACTCACCATTAGTTCCTCAAACAATTTGGAACTAATTTAACTGGACTTAACTCAGTAAACTGAGTTAACTAATTACAACTCAAATATAACTAAATCTTATCTCCTTAATTTAAGGGATAACTCTTGCATGACTTCAGAAAGACTTCTAAATTGAATTTCTCCAACTAATTAATTCAAAATGAATTACTTAATTATTTCCAAGTAGTTAAGACTAAATTCGATTTTAATTCACAATTTAATTCAAGGACAAATTAAATTGGAATATTCTTGTTGCCATATTTCAACAGTTGAGTGCAAGCAATCCTTGATTGAGTTCATTTAGATGTGTTTGGACCATTCTTAATAGCCTCCATGGCTAAGCACAAGTATTATGTAATATTTGTTATGATTGTTCTCGTACATGCTGGATTTTCTTCATGCAGAAGAAAGATCAGACGTATGTTAAGTTGTGTGAATTTAAATCACTTGTGTCGAATGAATTTAAATACGTGTCGAATGAATTTAAGAACTTCTTTGCATCATAAGACATTCAATAGGAGTTAATAGTACTTCATAACCCACAACATAATAGGGTGCCTGAAAGGAAGAACATGAGTATTGTGGGTACTACATGGGCAATGTTACATGAGTAGGACCTACCATTTCACTTGTGAGATGAAACATGCAACACAACTTTTATTTGCAGAATAGAAGCCCTCATCAAATTCTCGGGATGAGTACACTAGAAGAAGATTTTTCAGGTAATAAACCATATGTGGCACACTTTAGGATCTTTGGTCCATTAGTCTATTGTCATGTTACCAAGGATGCATGAAAAAAGCTAGACCCAACGGCTAAGTTGGGCATATTTGTGGGGTACACTGATACACCTTACAACTATTGGGTGTACCTGCCATCCAATAGGATGATAGTTGTTCGTAGAGATGTGAAGTTCGATCAAGAGAAGTCCATGAGATGTTCTGTTGAGAGGGAGCTTCAATTACATGCAGATGAGGAGATTTTAGCTCCAAAGGAGGAACCTTAGGATGATGTGGAGCAACCACATGTAGAGGAGCAGAGAGTGGAAGCACCACCCACTCATGCAAAGACTTCCAGAGATGGAAGGAAGTGCGCCAAAGAGGCTGGAATGTTGATGCATGATGCTAGAGAGAATGTGGGAGTACCCACATCATAGCGCATGAAGAGGAGGTCACTAGATCAGTACACTAGATACATGGATCTGATCAGCGAGAGTTTAGTGGTTGAGCCATCCTCATTTGAGGAAGCAATGGAACAACCAGTATGGGTTTATGCCATGGTTGAGGAGAATGACTCCATTATCAAAAACAATGCTTGGGAAGTGGTCCCAAGACCAACAGACAAGTCAATTTCTAGATGGCTTTACAAGGTAAATCAAGCAGCAAATGGGAGTGTGGAGAAACACAAGGCCAGATTTCTGGACAGAGGATTCTCTCAGGTGGAGGGAATTGATTATGATGAGATCTTTTCTCCACTAGCAAGGTACTCTTCAATCAGTTCTATTATAGCATTGTTAGCGTAGGTGGGATGGAAGATAATACATCAAATGGATGTGAAGACAACATTCCTCAATGGTATGATAAGGAAGAGGTGTATATTGAGCATTCAGAAGGATTTGAGACCTTCAAGAGAGATTCACATGTGTGTAGATTCAAGTGAGCATTGTATGGACTAAAAAGAGCACCACGTTCTTGTTACACCATTATTGCTAGTTATTTCACTGGGTTGGTCTTCACCAAAACTAAAGTAGGTGTGAACCTTTACGATATTGTGGTTGAAGATAAACTGTTGATTATAGTATTATATGTTGATGATTTGATTCTAACAGGTGATGAGAAGCTGATAAAATATTGTAAAGAGGATCTTGCAAGAGAACTTGAGATAAAGGACCTCAGGCTCATGCATTACTTTCTTGGTATGGAATTATGACAAAGAGATGAGGAACTGTTTGTGTCTCAAGGAAAGTATGCCAATGCGATAATGAAGAAGTTCAACATGGAGAGAAATAAACCCATGGAGACTCCTCTAGCAAATAATTAGAGGAAGGAAGATGCTAATTTAGGTGAAGTAGTGGAGGCTACTATTTATAGACAACTTGTGGGTTCATTTATGTATTTGGTGAACACATGACCATACATGTGTTTTGTTGTTAACCAACTTAGTCAAGCCATGGTTAAGCAAACCAAACTTTGTTGGAAGGAAGCTAAATATGTATTGAGATACCTCAGAAGAAACACTCAGTTTGGACTTTGGTTCAAATAGGTAGAGGGAGTGAAGCTTCAAGGCTTCATAGATGTAGATTGGGTAAGGAGTTCATCCATTAAGAAGAGCACATCAGGAGGAATCTCTAGTATTGGGTAAGTAGCAGTTTCTTGGTACACCATGAAGCATAGATCAGTTGCACTCAATTCAACAAAAACATAGTACATGGATCCTAGTCAAGTAGCTTTTGAGGATATTTGGATGAGGAAGATCCTTGTTGGGTTATTTGGTCAACAAATGGATCCTACAGTGATTTATTGTGATAATCAGAGTTGTATCAAACTCTTTGAGAATCCAATTTTTAATGATCGGTCCAAGCATATCGTTATCTAGTATTTCCATCTACGAGATTGTGTGCAGAGGAGAGTCAGGTTGCTAGAGTACATTCCTACAGAGGAGAAGGATGAAAATATTTTGACAAAGGCATTGTAAAGATGTAAATTCGAGTTTCACAGAGGCACGATCAAGGTAGTAGATAATCCCTTTCTTGTTGAGAGGGAGTGTTGAAAATGCAACAAGAAAATCCTAATTTAATTTGCCCTTGAATTAAATTGTAATTCTACATCTCATGATAACTTGTAATAATTAACTAAGGTAATTGACTTAGTTAGCTTAGTTAAATTCAAGTTGAGGGTCTAACTAGAGTCATGTAGAGTGTCTTCTACAATTATGAGCACTAGTTGAGTTTATTTTGAGTTGTAATTATTTAATTCAGTTAAACTAGTTCCAATTGATGGAGGAATTAATGGGAGATTAGAAACAATGGGGTGTAACCAGAATCAGTAGGTTGTAACTTACTATAGTGGGGTGTGACTTATTGTATTGGGGTGTAACTTATGTTAGGGTCCTATAATAATAGGATTCATAATTTTGAATTGGCTATGGTTAGTCTTGTATTATTGTACGTACTTTTTCTTTCTACAAAATGTTTTCCATATTAAAAATTAAACAATGTAAAGAGGGTATGTCCAAAAAGAATAATCAAAGGACATGTTAGTCCTTACAATCTCCTAGGATGAAAAGGAAATCGACAAGGGTAACCTGAAACCACTTCAACTCAGTAGCTAGCCCTACTGAGCATGAGAGGGATCTCTCTAAGTTTCTTATCAGTGACATGACTTTAAAGCAAATGAATTTTAGGCTAGATATGTGTATTTGTTTGTGAAAATTTGGTTTTTTAAGGATTTTCTAAACTTAAGGTTTGGATCCACAAGTAGGTCTAGGCTGTGGGAATACAGGAGCAAACATAGGAAGGCACTAGATGACAGAATCCATTGTGTAACTTGAGTATTTGTCAGTGTAGTATAAAGGATATAGTGTGGAAGAAACTAATGAGCATAAGTAAACATGATTTCATTATCTTAGGAAGACAAAACACATGACTATGAAAACCAGATAACAGAGCTTGAAAAAAAAGAATTCTGAGTATTATATCACAAGGAATTCATAGAAAGAAGAGACATAATGTAGATAAAGATGTTTAGACCATGAGAAAATAAAAAGAATGAAGTACAAACACCATGAACTCACTGGCTAGAGTTCCTTGAAAATAGTTGCAACCTGTATCTATATTAGCTGAAAGATGATTACAATGCAAGCCTCCTTCACAAAAAGTTCAACCCTCTTCTCTTGAGGTGAAATAGTACTTATAGACTCTCCTAGACCACTTTCCCACCTTCAGGAGTCGAATTCCTTGGTGGAGGAACTGACTCCAAGATTCTCTCAACCAATAGGTGAGAGCGAGAAGGTGCAACTCAAACAGCTAATGAAGAGTTTGTTTAGGAGTTTGCTTCTTTCATGAGGCCTAATAAACATAAAAAACAACCTATGATATACATTTATTCATGCCTACATCATCTAGCCTCGTAACTTGCGCCATTACATAGAGAATCTTGACTTTGACCAAGTCAGACTAGAAACTAGAAATTTTACATAGTGAAATTTTGCAAATAAAAGCACAGAAAGTGCAGAAGCACAACATTGACTTTGAGCTGATTTTGAGGTGCCTTCCAGGGGTCAAAATGAAAATATGAGAGAACGGTCAACTATCCCTTCAAGTTAGTTTCTAGAATAGTTTGATTTTCTGAATTTGGAGCATGGGAAGACCTTCAAAAATCCATTCTCCCAAGGTCACTCCAGAAGCGCAACGCATGTCAAAAAATGGTCCAAAATGCTAGTTTTTTGCCACTTTTTTGCACTTTTCTCCAAAACTAAGCCACCTCTGCAAAATCTGGGAAAATGGGTTTTTATAGGATGTAAAGACCTTTCCAATTCTGGAAAGGCTAAATTTCTAAATTTAGACCAAAATTTGCAAAAGAACTCAAAATGCTCAGAATTGGCTCAAAATTGGAGGGAAGGTGTAAAAATGATTTTGTTATAGCTTCATGGATGCTTCAGCAAGCATCTCCAAGTTTACCTCATCCTTTTGATATTTTTTTAGTCTCCTTGAGCTTGTCTTCAAGTTGTTTCACTTGGACATTGGCGATCATGTTTAGAGCTTGATAATGATGTGCCATGTGTTGATTATCTCTGTTAGCCTTCTCCAAGAGCTTCTCTAAGTGTTCATTTACCCTGTTGAGCCAATATTCTTTTTCTTGATGTACCTATAGGGAAAATCCTTTCTTCTAGGTCAAGGTCTTCATTAAGTAATATTTGTTTTTGTTCCTCTTGCAAAGCTTCCTTGAGACCTCTAGTTCTTGGTCTTTTCCTTTTCCCTTTCACTTGTGATGCTTCAAGCTCACTTGATGTCATGACCTCCTTACCTTTGCCAATTTGATGCATTAACTTAGTCTTTTCCTTTTCTAGGATCAACTCTTTTGCTTTGAGTTGACTATTTTCCTGTTCAAGGAATGATATAATGTACTTTGCTCTTTCCATATTTATTGCCGGCTCCTTGGTTTGGTAGTCCTTGTCTCTGATAGTCTGCCTCATAATTGAAATCTCATTTTCCTCTTCTAAATCATAATCTCTAATTCATGGTCATCTGTCTTCTTATCCTTTGTTGCCGATTCCTACTTTATCGATGAAGAAGGCTTGGCCCCTTTCTCTTTGTGAGAAGAAAACACAAGCCTTTGCCCTTACTTATACACTTTGGTGACCTCTGGGTTAGGTAGCTGAATCTTCTCTATTGTTTTGCTAGATGACCCCATCTCTGTTTGTTGTTTTGGTGCACTTGGGGACTGATATGATGCATTTTCCTCACACCATTTTAAAGCTATTTCTAAAAAGGCTTCCCAAGCCATACCCCTCTCTACCAACTGATGAAGGACAATGGTTTTGGTGAGGTTGTGATGAAACAATCTTGGAGAGTTCTCTTTGTCCTTCAATTGTATCTTCTCAGAATTTTTTGAAATACTCCTGAACAGGTAATTGCACATGTTGAGTGGCTTTTGAGATATGAAGTGCATCAAGAGGAAAATATGATAGGCATACAACCATGAGAATCTACCTTCATAGGTGAATAACCTCATGACGGTCTTCATTAAAGGGGCATAATTCTCAAGCAAATATCTGAAAGGCATGAGGTGATTATGTGTATCTTTGTATGGAGTCTTTAAGAAGGGCTTGTAGTTTTCAAGATCTAGACTCATTCCCTTGAACCAATATTCACCATTGTCTGGTAAATCAGTTTCTAGTAAGATGGAGGCCACTGAGAAGCTAAACTCAATAATAGCAATGACAACAATATCCCCTTTGAAATGTGTAGCTACCCAATCTGTTAGCTGCTCATAAAAGCCTGCTTCACTTACTCTTTTACAAAATTCCAAACAATGAACATCCTCAAAGCATTGCTTGATGAAAGGATAGGAGTTGATTTTGTTGCAATCCAATGGTTCATATCTGAGAATCCTCCCAACTTTGTGTTGTCTCTTTCTTTCTAGTGAAGATTCAACCTCCATGATGACACAAAGTCCTAGTAGCAGGAAGTGAAAATAGATGTGAGGTGAGAATGAAATGAAGTGATATGTGAGAGATTTTGAAAAAATGATGGGAGGTGTTTTATGAAAGATGAGATGAATTTGAAAAACATATGGAAATGAGTGAGGAAAATAGTGGACAAATGTGGCTACTTGTAAGTGAGACCAAGAAGGTTTATAATGAATTTGCCCAAAATAACTCTAGGAATGAGCTAGGGTTTTGTTTTTTTAGTGTTTAAACTTTGTTTGGAGGTGAATGAACTGGTGAAAATGACTTATCAAACATGTGTGAAGGTGTAGAAAATCATTTTACATGTTTTGGAGACAAAAAGTTATGATGACCATTTCTACCCTAGCATTTCCCATAGAAATTTTGCTACAAACCCTAGCTTGAGGAATTATTGACATGGAATGAAAATGGGAAAGCAAATATAAATGGAAATGATGTACTTACTTGTTCCTCAACCTTAGAAAGCAATTTGACCGAGCTTGAAAGAAAAAATTTTGAACTTTGGGAAAATTTGGGTGAGTTTCGGGTACTCTGTCATGTGCGCAGTGTAGTTCTCCTATGCGCAACACCAAAGCACAACATAGTTCACCTATGCGGAGTGCCTCCAAGTTTTGGCCAATTTCTCCTCATAAAAGGGGTTTTTTTCTTTTTTGGGTGAGTGAGCTTGGTGTTGAGGAGTGAATGAGACATGAATGAAAAGGTTTTGAGTCTTTTTGATTTTATATAGGGATAATTTCTTCACTTTTTCAAAAAGAGAAAAGAAACTAATCCTCCTTTCTGAACTGATTTCAATTTTTGAAGGCAGATTTTACCTTTACCATTGCAAACATGCTTTTTTTTGCATCTCCTGAGTGCTAGAGCTTCCTTCTTCTGAAACCTTTGATGTCATGAAAATATGAAAAGTGTGTGAATAAATCATGATCAATTCATCAACAGTTCCTTTGTCATGTTTGACTTATTTCTGTTTTTTTTTTATGGAAATGGTGGACCTTAGGGACCCTTGTGACCTAATGGATGACCTAAGACCTAATAGAATGATGATGAAAACTTGACCCATTTTCATGATGTATGATAAACAATGAGCATGAGTGAAATTTCAAACAATGACTCCATCTCTAGACTAACCATACAATGACCAAATTTGTTTTGTAAACCTAGTAACATAAAAATTTGACGATGAAATCCTGAAAAGAACATGGTAAAATCAATTTTTGATCCAGGTGACAGGCTAACAAGACCGACACTAACATTGGCTCCAATTGGGGATGGAAGCTCCTTGGAGGTGTTAAGAACACTATAGGTCAAGTAGCCTTATTCATTGGGCAATGGAGTCAACATGCATAAAAACTGATTTCTGGACTTGAGGTTGACTGACCTTTTGACATGACAACAGAGCTAAATAAAAGAATGTAAAAAGTACTGACTCAAAGAGCCTTAGGGCCTTAACTTCGGGCTTCAAACTCTGATGACAACTATCTAAAATGCTAGAAGTAAAATACACATCGGTATGTACAATGATGATGATCTTTCAGGATTTTAGACATAGTAGTGCCTGAGAAGCCTACCATTGATTGCCCCTACTGAATAGTCTTTTCCGTCCATCTATTCCAACAAGAAAGCATTCTTTCCTTCGAATGCATAAATTTTGTATGGTCCCTTCCACAAGTTCTCAAACTTACCATGTTTTCCTTTGTCTTCATTTCTAGCATCCCATCAAAGGACTACATCTCCCAAATTGAAATTGTCTTCCTTGGTTTTGCGATCATAAATCTTTTTGATTTTGTCTTGGAGTTTGGATGTGTTTTGAAAAATTTCTTCTCTTATCTACTGTAAACGAATCATTTGGTTTATTCTCCTTTGTATGTCATTAGTTTCACTATCCAATTCCTATAGGATTTTCATTACTAGGAAAACAAGAGTTGAAAGAAATACTGTGTTAACTCCATATACCAGCTGGAAAGGAGACATACCTATTGAATTTTTGGTGCTAACCCTGTCTGCCCACAAAGAATTGATGAGTTTTTTATTCCAATTCTTCTTGTTCACCTCTAGAACATTTTTGATGATGTTAACCAAATATTTGTTGGAAGATTTAGCCAGGTTGTTTCCCTGTGGATGATAAGCAGTAGAATGTCCTAGCACAATATGATATTTGTCACAGAAATCCACCATTCTTTTTTATTTAAAAGAAGTAACATTGTCTGTTATTATTTTCTATGGGCAGCCAAATCTAAACAAGATATTAGACTCCATAAATTGAATTATGACAAAATCAGTAGCTTGCATGGTCAGGATAACTTCAATCCACTTTGCAAAGTAGTCGGTGCCTATTAAGATCCATTTGTGTTGCGCCGAAGATGAGCGATGGATTTCGCCAATGAAATCAAGACCCCACTGCTAGAAATGAGCTAAAATCAAAACTGGTTGGAGTGGTAATGGCAGAAGTTTCTTTTCCTTGAAAAATTTGACATTCATGGCAGCTCATGAATATTTTGTATGTATCAAAAAAGAGGGTGGGCCAATAAAAACCAGCTCTTAAGATATTGTTTGCTATAGTTTTCCAAAAATGATGACCACCACAATCTCCCTTATGAAAATCCTTCATTATATCTTTATCTTCATTTCTATTAAATAGTTCAGCAGCACACCTCCAGGATCTTTCCAAAATAAAACACCATCCAGAATACAATATTTTGAAGCTTTGAGTTTCAGTGATCTAACTTTACCTTTGGGAAATTACGAAGGAGGATTCAAGTGTTGCAAGACATAGACAATGTCAGAGTGCCAAGGTGAATACATGAACATATCAGACACTTGCAATAAAGGGTCCTTTTCTTCTGATTCTTCTTATAGTACAACCATCAAATTAATATCTAGTGCATATAGATTTGATTCTGCCATAAGCTTGGCTAACCATTGTCCTTTGATGAGCTTTGTAGGTTTGATGTACACTGGATGTTTTTATACTCTTGAATATATCGCAGCCTGGATGGATGAAACTAGATCCGAGGTCTTCAAAACTTGTTCAATCTTCACTCGGAGTACAAGTCGATCCATGTGAAAAATGTTCTGGAGTCGAACATGGAAAGACATCGCCTGATTACCAGCTAATGATGTAAGCTGTTAACAGGCGTGAGAGGAATCACCAATAATGACAATGACCCTCAAGGTACTACAGTACAATTTACGTGGTGTGAAAAGGGACTTGGTGTCGAACATCACGTAAAATCTCTCAGTCGAAGGCCATTGATGTAAACCTGTCACCGACAGTGAGAAACTTGCCATTGAGGCATGCAAGCTTCAAAGTACTGAAAGGGTTGTTCCTAAGTCAACTTCTTGGATAATGAGCTGATGTCGACAAGAAGTGACCCGTTGCAGGAGGGCCTTAATGAATCCCACATCAATGACACAGAACGAAGCAAATGATTTGGAGGTGAAAACAATCTGACGATACAGGGTTCAGGGTGGCGGTCATGAAGGAATGGAGCATGAATGTATTTCAGTGGGTGAGACACGGGCAAATTGTCTAAATGAATTCTCTTGAACATATCGGTGACACTGGCGATGGATTGGAGCATTAAACCCAAATATGGATGGTGTGATGGACCAATTGTGATGACCAGTGAACGGAACAACCCAACCCGGCATGGATGCGGAAGGAAAGTGTCATGTTCAAGAGCGACTTGCTACCAATAAAGTTTCTTCAAGTTTTCTTCCCAGTTTTCCCCAGTCATTGCTGACCAGTACCTCTTTATTTTTGTCAAGCTTGAGGAGGATAACATATGCTTGTTCTATAATCTTCCCTTCGCGCGAACCTGTCGCTATATTTTAGCGAGCCTAGCGACAATGAAACTTGTTCTCGTCCATTTGGATGAGTTTGTCGCTATTAGGTTTTAATGAGTTTAACGACAACGATAACTCGGTCTCTTTCAATTTTAGAGAGTCTGAAAGAAACAGAAAGGAGACTCCAAAGATTCTTTTTTGTTGTATAATCCCTTAAGTCCGAAACAGCGTAAAATAATACAAAAGGGATGAATTTTCGATAGTTTTAACGAGCCGAACAAGACAAGTGCTCGATCGTTTTGTGTAATAATCCCTCAGGTCCAAAAAGGTTAAAATCTAGAGGAGGGATAGCACTTCCGATGCCTTTAACGAGCCGGAGAGGCCAATCTCTCGCCATTTTGTTATCCGGGAACCACTCGGATGTTGTTATTCCCACTAAGATGAGTGGCTATCTTAGAAACAAACAATCAAAGTCTACTATTGTTTCCTTTTATGAAAATAGACAAGAGGAGAACCAAGAAGACCGACCTGAGTCTTGCACTTGATTTACTCTCCTTCTTGATAGAGCTTCGCCGCTTCTTCTTTGTCTACCCAACTTCAAAAGAACCTGTGGAATCACAGCAACATACTACTATCAAAGAAACAAGGATCTAAATTCATAAATAATATAGGATCAGATGTATATTAACCATATAAACGCTTATATAAAAAAATACACAAGGATATGGAAGGAAACAAGAATAGCTTTATTAAGATGAAAAGTAGCAAGAGGATTACAACCATATCCTCTGACCCAGCATCATCCTCCAGCTAGGAATCCCTTCCTAACCTCAAGCAAAGCTTAGATCACCCAACACTATGAATGTACACCAGAAAACCAACAACACTTCTCTATAAGATACAAAATTCCAGCCTCCAGATCTCTGTGATGAGGGATCCAAATATAGATGATTACAGAGAGGTGATTCATCTTCTAGGATCTTGATTAGTGTCCTCTCTCTAATATTTCCTGCTTCCACTTGGAAAATGATGATCTCTTACTCATCTCTTGTCGAAAATAGAGAGGCAAGTGTCAAAGGGGAAGCTTCTGGAAGATTCCATGATCTTCCACCTCGCATTTTTGTCCTTGCCATTTGTCCATTCCTGACCATCGCACCCTACAGAGGAGTAATTCAATATGAATCGCACCTTGTACACTGGGAAGGTGATATGCATCACACCCTCTGCACTGAGCTTTCAGTATGGTCCAGTTTTGACCATTTATGAGCATTTTTCAGTGGAGAACTTCTGGGAGATGATGTAATCAGCTAACCTTGTTCCTTTAGGCAGTGAAGCAACACTTTTAGGGACTTAGGAGCCCTCAGTTTATGAATATTTATGATTGGGGTTGAAGTGCCCAAAAATGTATATAACAGATGTTAATAGGTGCGAGAGGAATCATCGATAATGATGATGACCCTCAAGGTACTGCAGTACAATTTGCGTGGTGTGAAAAAGGGACTTGGTGTCGAACACCATGAAAAATCTTTTGGTTGAAGGCCATTGATGTAAACCTGTCGCTGGAAGTGAGTAACTTGCCATTGAGGCATGCAAGCTTCAAAGTACTGAAAGGGTTGTTCCTAGGTCGACTTCTTGGATAATGAGCTGATGTTGACAAGAATCGACCCATCGTAGGAGGGCCTTAATGAATCCCACGTCTACGACACAGAGTGGAGCAAATGATTTTGGAGGTGAAAACAATATGATGATACAAGGTTCAGGGTGGCAGTCATGAAAGAATGGAGTGTGAATGTATTGCAGTGGATGAGACACAGGTGAATTCTCTGAGCGACATCTCTTGAACATACTGGCAACACTGAAAATGGATTGGTTGCATTAACCCCAAAGATGGATGGTGTGACGGACCAATGGTGATATGACCGGTGAACGGAATAACCCAACCCGACTCAGACATGGAGTGAAAGTGTCATGTTCAAGAGCAACTTGCTACCAATAAAGTTTCTTCAAGTTTTCTTCCCAATTTTTCCCCAGTCGTTGCTGACCAGTACCTCTTTATTTTTATCAAGCTTGAGGAGGATAACATATGTTTTTTCTATAATCCACCCTTCGGGTGAACCCGTCGCTATGTTTTAACGAGCCTAGTGACAGTGAAACTCATTCTCATCCATTTGGACAAGTTTGTCACTATTGATTTTAATGAGTTTAATGACAATGATAACTCGGTCCTTTTTCAATTTTCGAGAGTCTGAAAAGGGATGGAAAGGAAACTACAATGATTCTTTTTCGTCATATAATCCCTTAAGTCTGAAAAAGTGTAAAATAATATGAAAGGGATGAATTTCAGTAGTTTTAATGAGCCGAACATGACAAGTGCTCGATCATTTTGTGTAATAATCCCTCAGGTCCAAAAAGATTAAAATCTAGAGGAGGGATAGCACTTCTAATGACTTTAATGAGCCGGAGAGGCCAATAGCTCGACAATCTTTTCATATTTTACAAGTAAGGTGAAAAGAGCTTAAAGGAGACTCGTTTTATGAGGAACGAGTGATAATTTCGGGTAGCAGCTGATTCCAGGTAAGTTTTGGAATTTTCCAATCATGGCAGTGTCACAAAGATGGCTAACAGAATCACTCGTCGCAGTTGTTCCTCAAAAGGGTAAACAATCAAATGGAGGCGTATGTTTGGCTAAAACAGAGTGGAGGTGATGATGAGAACACGACCAAGGCTTAAAAGCTAATGATAATGCATTCACAATGGTTATTTACCAGAAATTGGTTCATTTTTTAATGAGCTTAAACTCTGGGGAAACATTTGCTCATTGCTTAGGTTTAATTTTTAACGAGCTTGAACTTCACATAAAAATTGCTCGTGCCAGTCATATAATAAGGATATCTCATCTATAGATTTCATTTTTTATGGAGCTTTCACCTTTCAAAGCTTTGACCCGCATCCTTTATTTATGCAAGTTAGGAACAACCAATCGTACGAGTTTAAAGGGATTGAGAATCTACAAACTAAGAAAATAAATGGTCGCTCTTCGCTTGCATGCAAAAGGTTTGCATGCCCTCGGGTATAGTGAAAAATTTCCTGGTTACAATTTAGAAGTTCTCGCATCTGCAAGACAGTTTCCATCCACATAGCAGATAGAAACACTTCCTGGCTTAGTCCATCTGGACAAAGGTGATTCTAACTCCTACCACATAACCTTGATGAGGGAATCTTATTCCGGTCTAATCCCCTTTTCCTATATGGACGGGTGTCAGACCAGTCATTCTCCTTCGTGAAAACCTACTCTATACCTAGAGTTTCCCTGCCAAAGCAGGCTAGGGTGCATGCCCCCTGGGTTTCAGTCATGTCCTCCCAAATTATTCACGCTCTTCAGGTGGACAGACTGGAGATTGATGAGACGTTCCTTGTGTGTAAAGACCATTTAGGGATGGCATTTTACTATTAGCTATGTGTGAGTTTGGGAATGAAAGCTGGTCTACGAGCTGGACCACTCGGCCTTCATGCGGAAAACACATTACTCTAAAGAGTAAGGAGACAATGGATCCCATGTTATAAAGCCCAAGGAGTAGATTATAATCTAGAGGTCCTTGGACTACCATTACATTCATATAAATGGTTTTCCTTCTCAATGTTATGGGCACATTGGGAAGGATCCCTAACAGTTGACTGGTTCCTTTGTCGAAGCCTGTCAGATTTCTCATCTCAGGCAGAAGCGATAGCGAACCAAGCGCTTTCCAAGCAGTTGAGGAAAGGATACTCACAGAAGCCCCTTCATCTATGATGGTACCGGCCATGACCAGTCTGTAAGCTTGTACAATGATTCAGAATGGTACACTAGCTGGTAAACGGGGTCTGCCTAGCAGATTCCTATTGAAGGAAACTGCTAGGTTGCTTGGAGGTGGGACCGAATAGACGACCAGATATGACTCTGATGAACTTCCTTCCTGCGGTAAAGGAATGGGTAGATTTCCCCCATGTTCATCGGAGTCTGTGTTTACGAAAAGAATTTGAACGGTGTCGTTCTCATTCTCTTCAGTGACTATATCATCTGAAGACGAACCTTCTGAAGGCAAGACCGGGTCAACTGCCGCCTCGACCTTTTGACTTTCATCTGGTGTGGATTCAGAGGGTTTATCTTCAATGATAGATGCTTCGACTGACCATAATGGTGTGTTAGTCGAATTTTCAACCAATTATGGACTCGGCAAGAGTTTCTTATATCCAGGAGGAAGCCATAGCGGTGAAGCCAGATGGTTATCCAAAACTCTTTTAGCTTTATCTAGGAAGGGACAACAGTGGACGACGTGATCACCTTCACACAGTTTACAAGGAAATTTACATTTCCTTTTTTGTCCAGATACTTCGCTTTCACTAGTTGATGGTGTACTTTCAACACGATCGGAGGTTGATGACACTGGATTGTGCAAATGAGGAGACCAGTCCCTTAAGATCTGAGGGATGCAAGGACAATCTCGATGATATTGGTCTCCTTTGCAAATGACACATGGAGATTTAGGCTTAGATGGTGCAATGTGTGGATTTTCACTAGACGATGCATGGTTGCCCCTTTTTTCCTTTGGCTCCTTCTTCTTCTTTTCCTTCTTCTCTTTCCCCTTCTTCTCCTTCTTAGTTACTTGATTTTCAGCTTTACCAGCTCCATCAAGCGAAGAGGAAGGAGGAGAGGGAGAAACGAATGAAGTAGAAGGTTGGGGGGTAAGTCTAGTATCATCTAGTTGCTGACTTGATTGTTCAGGAATCACAGAGTTCTAAACGATAGAGGTAGAGAAGAGCCATATGGGCAAGCCAATCGTCAATCCTGGAAGTGACATTGTGGCCATATGGGGTGCACCAACATCTCCCCAAGAGGAGAAAGGACTAGGATTTCCTCCAAGGGGAAATCCCTTGTTGGTGGAATCCATTTTTCTCAACCTAGGACCAATGAGGGAATAGTGATGTTATTCTGATTAAAATAAGTTTTAGACACTTTGACACGACTTGTTTTTTCAATTTTTAAGAGTCGAGAAAAAAAAAAGATTGACTCTAGTCGCCTTCAATTTTTAATGAGATTGAAGTGACAAGTGCTCAGATGGACCTTTTCCTTTAAGGAGTCTGAAAATGAATGAAAGAGACTACTCTGGAAATCTAGATAGAGGGATTACCAAAACAATCACAAAACTGCAGAATACTTTTTATGGTACAGTAGTCAATCTTCCCGAATGTTGTGTTCAGTGCATTGTGATGGATAGGGCAGCAGACACGGCTTCCTAAGGATAAAGGATATAACCTATTGTGGTCTCCCAATATATACTCGACAGTACGTGGGAGCAGAAGTCCATACTGGCACTTGTCATCTCAAAGAGGAGGAATGACCCAACCAGCAATGAAAGCGATAGTTACCAGGCTTTACGACGCTGGAATACGTCTCTAGCCTAGACTTCTAAATGTTGTGCGTTAGGTTCCAAAGTGTTTTTATGTTCATTGAATTTATTTTACAGTTGATCTTGCTTAACAATTTTCCTTTCAGGTTCACTGCGTGATGTAGATATATAATTCGTAAAATGCAATCTAAGATGATAAATAATCATTTAATCTTCTGTTGCAATGAAAATCCTAGCTACTAAGGAAAGAGAAATGAGGTTCTTTCAATGTAGAGCATAGAGCACACAATATATGCACTGTCCTAAATCAAATCAACAAGCAGTCTAAATGAAAATGCACATGCATGCATTTTTTTTCAGCCTTCTTAATGTGTGAATGACAAGAAGAATGCTAAGTACAAATTTGAATTATCTTTTCAAAGCGACAATACTAACAAATTTCTCTTCAAAACGAAAGGAAGATAACGATGACACTTTTCAATTTCGAATTGAAAATTGTTTTTGACCCTTGAAAAAACTACTAATTCAAATCAAATACAAGAGTAACAGTATAATCGACCATCAAGAACAATAGCATTCTCTTCTATGACAAAATCGACACTTGCGACACTTCCAAATCAAGAAACGATAGTATGATTACGCTACTTGTTTGTAAAAGAGAACTGAAAATGGTGCACAATACATAAAAACGTTTATAGTTCTTTGCACAATGGAGGCGGAATGATGGAAAGGAAGGGGGTTTCCACAGTGGTATACTGATCGCAAATAGCAAAACTCCTAAATAAAGCTGAAGAGAGTGAAGAAAAACCAAAGTCTGAAGGCAAAATTAACCTTTTCTGACCATCGCACCTATTACATAGGGAATTCAATATGCATCCCACCTACTGCACACGGGAGGTGCGATGCATACAGACTTCCTTGAAGAGAGGGTGCAATGGTACTAGTGTGAGACTTTTACTTGGTCTTTGGTCACAATTTGCAACCCAGTTCAGGGATTTAGGCCGAGAAAGTGATGTTCAGTAAATATAAATCACAGGGGCTGATCTAATGAGGTTGTTAGAGCCACCACTAGGGCAATCAGAATGTTTGCAGATCGATTGTTCAATTTATAAACAAAACTTGGAGATAGACTGAAGCAACATTGATCTACTTTGCACTTGCATAGAAAATGCAGTTCGAAGGCTAGCTGGCTTGATTTCAGGCTCCGCCTATAAGTTTATAAAACAAACAAATATAGACAAGCAAACAATCTATTTGTTCCCTAGCGGAGTCGCCATTTTGTTATCGGGAAATCTAGTGTCCACTCGAAGCTGCTAGTCCCACTAAGACTGGTAGCTATCTTAGAAACAAACAAACTAAAACTACT